>CAUYRH010024564.1:0-24820 GCA_963574655.1 Perodicticus potto | reverse complement strand
AGGCTCAGTTCCAAACCACTGCAGTGCAATAAAGCCAGTCATACAAATTATTTTTTGGTTTGCCAATGTATATAAATGTATTTGCTGGGCAGCGCCTGTGGCTCAAAGGAGTAGGGCGCCAGCCCCATATACAGGAGATGGTGGGTTCAAACCCAGCCCCAGCCAAAAACTGCAAAAAAAAAAAGACTATCTGAGAGATTTTCATCTGCATAACAAGATAGCCTTTGTTTTCTATGCTTTCAGCCCTCTTCTCTCCACTATAACTGGTGACACTCCTTTGACCAAGCCCCAATCCCTTATTCTTTCGGTAACCTCATGGTATAAAAACTTCAACCATCTGTCCCCTTCTTTGAATCTTATATCGTGTGTGTGACTTCCCTGTCCGCGTGCATGTTAACAGATTGGTATGCCTTTTTAAATCATGTTGATCTCTCTGTCAATTGATTTCAACAGAATCAGACTCAAACCTTCAGAGAGAAAGTCTGAACTTCCCTATACATACATTGTTTAAGTCACCACTTTGTCACTGTCACAGCAACTGCTTGTCACAGTGAATCCTAAACCCCCTCTTTAGTGGGCAAGGATCTTCCAGTTTTTCTGAATTCAGACCACCATTCATAATAGTAGGCCACTTGACTGGGCTCTTTAACCTTGCTTCTCTTCCCAGATCCTGGATAGGTCTTCCGGAAAAATGGGTTTTGACCCTGGAATCACATCCACACATGCACTGGTTAGATGTTTACTCTCAGAAAGAAGAAAGTGAATGGAAGGATGGATTGCCTGAAAGAAAAACAATGAATCAGTCATTGAAAAATTAGAAATACCCACCAACTGTTTTTCCAGTGTAACATATAATAACTATTGTCAAAACTGTTTAAGGAGCCAAGAAGAATACATTGGAGATTTCTTCTGTGCTATGACTCCATCCTGAGGTTCATGCCAGAAGGATTCTGATATTAATGAAATTATGATATTGAAAAGTGACACTAAGAAAGGGGCTTGCTTCAAAGTGGGTGGGAGGAAAACCTGGCCTGCAGAACTAGGAAGTCTGGAAGGCCCATAAGAATGTGGGTATGGGTTTGTAACTCAGCGGCTACGGTACCAGCCACGTACACCAGAGCTGGCGGGTTTGAATACAGCCGGGCCTGCCAAACAACAATGACAATTGTAACAAAAAAATAGCTGGGTGTTGTGGCGGGCACCTGTAGTCCCAGCTACTTGGGAGGCTGAGGCAAGAGAATTGCTTAAACCCAAGAGTTTGAGGTTGCTGTGAGCTGTGACGCCATGGCACTATACCCAGAGCCAGAGCCTGAGACATTGTCTAAAAAAAAAAAAAAAAAAAAAAAAGTGGGTATGAAGTAGCCTAGGTAACCAATGACCAATAGAAAGAAACTGTCAGGGCAGCGCCTGTGGCTCAGTGGGGAGGGTGACAGCCCCATATACCGAGGGTGATGGGTTCGAATCTGGCCCGGTCAAACTTCAACAACAAAAAAATAGTTGAGCAAAGTATCTCAAAAATGGAAGAAAAAGTATCCAATGTACTCAGCCCTACTATGAAGCTAATTTATAGGTTTCATATGAAGGCTATAACCCAACTATGGCACAAGAATATGGGGAAAGAGGCAAGGGAGGGAAGGAGAGGGGGGGTTGGGGTGGAGGGAGGGTAATTGGTGGGGCCACACCTATGGTGCATCTTAGAAGGGTACAGGCAAAACTTACTAAATGCAGAATACAAATGTCTTCATACAATAACAAAGAAAATGTCCTGAAGGCTATGTTAAACAGTTTGATGAAAACATTTCAGATTGTATATGAAACCAACACATTGTACCCCTTGATTGCACTAATGTACACAGCTATGATTTAATAATAAAAAAATTTAAAAAATAAAATTAAATTAAAAAAGAATTATAAAAAGAAAAAAAAAACAGTTGGGCGTTGTGGCAGGTGCCTGTAGTCCCAGCTACTTGGGAGGCTGAGGCAAGAGAATCACCTAAGCCCAGGAGTTGGAGGTTGCTGCGAGCTCTGATGATACAGCACTCTACAGAGGGCCATAAAGCGGGACTGTCCCTTAAAAAAAAAAAAAAAAAGAAAGATCATCAATGACCAATAGGAAGGGGCACTACTGCCTGGAGTCGTAAAGGGGCCAATGAAAGACTTGCAGCCAATTTCAAATGGAATATTTAATACCCCTGTAGACCTTTGTCTCCTGTCTCTCTTACCTTCTCTCCATCATGAGAGGGACCCATTTCCAACTCTCCTTGGAAGTGCTGTACACTTTCCCTTTGTTCTTAAATAAAATTTCTCTTTGTTATGCTGAAACATGTGCAAGTTACTTTGCTCTCTATTCATGCTGCCTGTGCTGCTCCAGTTTTTGTTTTCCAGTTTCCATTAATTATTACTTTCAATTACCACAGAGCCTTGGTTGAACTTTGTAGCTCAGTAGATTAATTGAATCAGTATTACTGGATTTGAGGAGCTGGGATTCCCAACCCCCAAAAGATATAATGAGGCCTGCTTGCTGCTTATGATAATAAGGTCCAAGAAAATTCTAGATAATATTGCATTCTGTATTTATTGTATTATTCTGATTTATTTTTGTGTTATGGCAAAGTTCTTAGCTTCAGATATTACAGATAATTATGAGTAATAATTGTTTCTACATTTTTAAAAAACATTTATGAAAATCGAGAAAACTACATCTCAAAACTGTATTCCATCATGTTTGAATGTTATTTCTGATTTTAGTGTACTATATTGCTGAATCGACTTAGATTTAAGTCAATTATAGTATATTACATCAAATTACATGGTAATATTTTTATTTCAAGCTAATTGTTTATTAATAGTACCTACTGTTATAATAATTCAATCACCCACAAAGACAGGCAATGACTTGTAAAATTGAAAACACTTAGAGGACTCTGGAGGAGAAGAATGATTATTTACAAACTACATTTATTTATTTTTAAAAAGAAGTACTTCTCAGATTCTTAGGGGGAAGGAATATGGAAAAATATAATATTCCTAGTGGTACTAGTTATAAATATCTTTTCTATATTTTTCAAGGGTCTCTTTCCTTAGTAAAAGTTACCTGTAGGCACAAATCTTCCTTCACATTTATATTTTGTGTTCTTTTATAGCTTTGTGGAGAAATGACCAAGTGTAAGCACATCATGACTGAGTTCTAATCTTCGGCTCTTTATTTCTACAAGTTGAAACTTCTAGTTACCCTGAAGCAAGTATATGCCTGCCAACATACTCTCATCCTGGTGGAATGTGGTTATCCTTGGACACCATCAGAATGATACATCATTTTCTATACTGTTGTGCAGTGCTTGGGAATTAAACTGAAAATGGAACACCGAAAGCCTCAGAAACCCTTACTGACACCAAAATGTTCCCACCAGGTCCTTGGTCCCAGGAATTGAAGACTGAATTCACAGACCACAAGTAAGCAAAAGCAAATGAAGAGAATTTATTGAGAAGAAAGGAAAGAAAGCCAGTGCACCAGAAGGGGTCCCAAGCGGGTTGGCTCTTTGTGTAGGTTTTTTTTTTGTTTTGTTTTGTTTTAGACAAAGTCTCACTATGTCACCCTCGGTAGTGGCATCACAGCTCACAGCAACCTCAGGCTGTTGGGCTTAAGCGATTCTCTTGCCTCAGCCTCTCAAGTAGCTGTGACTACAGGTGCCCACCACACGCCAGGTTATCTTTTTGTTGTAGTTGTCACTGTTGTTTAGTTGGCCTGGGCTGGGTTTGAACCTGCCAGCCCCAGTGTATGTGACCAGCAGCCTAACCACTAAGCTACAGGTGCCGAGCCTGTGTAGGGATTTCTAAGCCTTAAGTGTTTTCTTGGTTGTCTCTTTAGAATTAAAATGGCTCATGGTTATTGGCTTTTTGTTCAGGCCAGTGGGCTTCCTTTGCCCAGTCCCCTTGGAGGGGTCTTTCTTTCTGGCATATCCCACCCAGCAACAGCTATTGAGTAATGGCTGCATAGGTCTTGCAGGCACTCTGTGGCAGTCTAAAGGACTCATGTGTGCAATGGGGAAAAAGTGGGCCCCAAATCATATATCTCAGGTAAAGTGACAGCTTAACATTTACAAAGGAAAGGCTGGGATTGGAAAAAAAAAAAAATGAAGTAGAAAGAGTTCCTGGAGTAGTTTACACTCAAATGAACAATAGAAAAGCTATCTCTCTCTGGAGTTTTTGAAATGTGATCTTAAATGTCAGCAGTGCTAGGGAATTGAGATCAGTGCAAAAATCCTCTTAGGAATTTCATTTCAATGTAGCTGTGACCTCTAGATTTCACTTTTTAAAATTAATTTGTAAAGTGAGTGTTGCGGCATGATAGGTTGCAGTCTGTCAAAATTCAAAATGTCAGCTCATTCATGCCCAAACAAACATAGGTGGGAAAATATCACAATAATATGATGCTCAGTGCATTATCTCATTCCTCAATATTTCCTTAATCATTTTTTCTCAACTTTTCTGTAGCCTGTTTCATTCTTTTGTTTTCTCTTCTTAAGTTTATTTGTTCTTTGATAAACAAAAATAGGATCACTTCCACAAGAATGGAAATTGGTTTTATATTCAGCTAGACTAACATTAAAGTAGAATCTACTGACTATATGACTTCAGGCATGTCATTAACCTCAGTTCCCTCTTGTATAAAATGGGGTGATATCTACATTGTTGAGAATTAATAAAGCAGTTTACATAAGATGTGATGCCTAGGATGTAACCTAAGATCTTCCAGTCCCTGCACGATTTAGTTAAACTTTCAGACCTCTAATTTTATGACCCTTTAAAGTCCTAAGATTTTTTCAAATTCTTACGTGTTGTGTTTGTCTCTGTGTCTTGTTCTCTGTCTATTTAAATGCTCAGTTCCACCCCTAGCAAACTTAGGTGCAAATACCAGCCACTTACCATATTCCAGGGAGGAAAACAGTCTAAATGACATAATATTGATTTTTTTAAGTTGTGGCAAGATATACATAACATGAAATGTGTGATTTATCCTTCTTTTTACATGTCAGTGGTATTAAGTATATTCATATTGTTTTGCAACCATCACAAGAAAATTCCAAAACTTTTCATCATCTAAAACTGAAACCCTGTACCCATTAAACAATAACTCCCCTTTCTCCCCCCCGCAAACCTTGGTAACCATTTTTTCCCTTCTATAAATGTGACTGTTTTAGGCATCTCATATAAGTAGAATCATACAATATTTGTCCTTTTGTGTCTGGCTTACTTAGCACAATATTTCAAGGTTAATCAAAATTGTATCATGTATCAGAATTTTATTCCTTTTTAAGGTCGAATGATATTCCATTGTGTGTATATACCACATTTAGTTTATCATTATTCAGTCAATGTACCTTTTGGCTACTGTGAATTATGTTGTTATGAATGTTGGTGTACAAAATCTGAGTGAGTACCAGTTTCAATGATTTTGGGTATATATCCAGAAGTGGAATCACTAGATCATATGGTAATTTTATTTTTAATATTTTGAGGAACCACTTTTCTGTTTTCTATAGCAATGACACCGTTTTACATTCTCACCAACAATGTACATACAGGTTTCTAATTTCTCCACATCATTGTCAACACTTGTTATTTTCTGTGTTTTATTTGTTTTGTTTTTATAATAGTCATAATAATGGGTGTGAGCTGGTATCTCACTGTGGTTTTGATTTTCATGTTCTTAATGATTAGTGTTGTTGAACATATTTTTCATGTGTTGATTGGCCATTTGTTTCTTTGGTGAAATGTCTATTCGAGTCTGTTTCCCACTTTTGAATTGGGTTGCTTGTTTTTTGTTGTGGAGTTAGCGGCGGTTCTTTTTTTGAGACAGAGTCTTGCTTTATCACCCTTGGTAGAGTGCTGTGGCATCATAGCTCACAGAAACCTCCTACTCTTGGGCTCAAGAGATTCTCTTGTTCAGCCTCCCAAGTAGCTGGGACTACAAGAGCCTGTCAAAACGGCTGACTATTATTAGAGATGATGTCTTGCTCTTGCTCAGACTGGTCTTGAACCTGTGAGCTTAGGGCAATTCACCCTCCTCAGCATCCCAGAGTGCTAGGATTACAGGTGTGAGTCACCGTGCCTGGCCCCGAGTTTTAGGAGTTCTTTACAGATTTTGGATATTCATCCTTTATCAGATATACGATTCACAAATATTTTCTACATTCTGTGGGCTGAATTTGCATTCTCTTCGTAGTTTACTCTGATCCACAAAAGTTTTTAATTTAGTTGAAGTCCAAGTAATCTATTTTTTCTTTTGTTGCCTGTGCTTTTTGTGTCATATCCAAGTAATTTTGCCAAATCCAGTTTCATAAAGCTTCCCACTATGTTTTTTCCTATGTTTTATCATTTTGGTTCTAAGTTTCCATCTGTCATTCATTATGAATTAATTTGTTTTGAAATAGAATCTCAAAAACAAAAGTTTTGAGTCATCATAGCTTACTGCAACCTCAAACTCCTGGATTCACAGGATCTTCCTTTCTCAACCTTCCACATAGCTGGAACTATAGGTGCATGCCCACCATGCAGGTATTTTGAATTACAAAGCTTTCTGACTGCTTGAGAGGTCATAAGGAAGGGGTGCTACACATGCTACACATGCTACACATGCTACACTGTGGAGTATATGGCCTTCCACACCTTGGTTGCCTCATCAGAAGCCATGTGTGTCCCCTCTTCACTCTCTTTTGTTAACATCTCTCTCTCCTCTCTCCCACTGCTCATTCATTCAGTAGTTTCTATCCCTAGTGGTCTAAATCCTAGCTACCTGAAGTGCAAATGCCACAATACTGGCATCACTCGTAAATTTGTTGGAAATGCAGATTTCTGGCCCCACCAGAAACTCAGACCTACCGTATCAGACTCTGTAGTTTACTTAGGATCCCTAGTGACTTGTGTACAGTTTAAAATTTGAAAAGTACTGACCTGTGTCATCTTCTCAGATCTCTTAGGGTTCAACTTCTAGCACAAGTAGCCATATCAAAACAGCTGCTGGGCGGCCCCTGTGGCTCAAGAAGTAGGGCACTGGCTCCATATACCAGGGGTGGCGGGTTCAAACTCGGCCCCGGCTGAAAAAACTGCAAAAAACCCCACAAAAAACAGCTGCTAAAAAAAATAAAAATTCACCATGTTATACTTTACCCTTTAACACATTATGTAGTAACCAGGAGAATGGTGTTTCTTTCATGACCACTTCTCAGCAGGCTCTATTTGTCCCTGATTTTGATCCCTTTGACAGTGGTGAATAAGCTTAGTTTGTTTGATCTGTTGACAGTGTATTCTTGACTCAGTTGTTTTCAACCACTTTGTTTTCTTATGCTCCCTCTTCTGAGAGCTATGATTCTCAGTGCATGTCATGTATCTGGTGATACATTAATTAATGGGTGAAGATAAATATTAATGCCTCTCCAAGGAAACTTTAGTCTTTTTTTTTTTTTTTGCACAGTTTTGGCTGGGGCTGGGCTTGAACCCACCATCCCCCGGTATGTGGGGCTGCCGCCCTACTCCTTGAACCACAGACACCGCCCTCCAAGGGCACTTCAAACATTCACCTTCAAGACTGTCAGGGAGGTGGGATTTCCCTAGCAGTGTGTGAAGAGCCTAGGGAAATCTTTCTCCAGAAGAGACATGTTAAGCTAATAAAATTGGTGATGACAATCTTAAAGTCTCTAGAGATCCTTCAAAAGACTTGTAACAAATTGAGAAGCATTTATTAAAATAAATCTATAAAAACTAAATAAAAATGGTGGAAGGCCATGACATTCAAGCTAGAGATGGTATCCAGCATTACATTCCCACCTTGTGTAAAAGCTGTTCCAGTGGGCTCAGCATCGAAGAGCAGGTCCCATCTTCCCCACTATTGGGAGGAAGAACTATTCTGGATCGAATCTATTACAGACACTAGGATAAAGGAAAAAGAATTAAAATAGAAGAAATGACTTTAAAAATTATAAAGCCTCAATTGATGTGAATAGTCAGTAAGTCAGGAGAAAAACAGAAGTGAAATAAAAGTTATTGATTACTAGACTTGATAACACCAAAAGACCAGGTGGTAACCCTTGTAGAGAGCAATTTTTCTTGGCTCCCATAGAATCAAGGTTTTATATTTTGACTACCACGTCAGAGTGAACTAAGTGAAGCTGTGCTTTCTGACGGCACTTTGTCATTACTTAACAAAAATATCACAAATTGTGATAAAGCAAGAAAGATGAAATAGAAGTATAAATACATTTTTATAAGTAAATTTCCAAATATGTTCTTTTTTTCAGTACCTAGTGAAGTATTTTTTTAATTCTAATTTTTATTTTTTTATTGTTGGGGATTCATTGAGGGTACAAAGAACCAGGTTACATTGATTGCATTTGTTAGATTAAGTCCCTATTATAATTGTGTCCCACCCTCAAAAGGTATGTCACTGTGACCCCACACCCTCCCTCTCTGCTCTCCACTTCCCCCACCCCCCACAGTGTACTAGGTCATTAATTGTCCTCATATCTGAATTGAGTACTTAGGATTCTTGCTTCTCCATTCTTGTGATTCTTTACTAAGAATGATGTGTTCCACTTCCATTCAGGTTAATACAAAAGATGTAAAGTCTCCATCTTTTTTAATGACTGAATATTATTCCATGGTATACATTGTTAATCCATTCCTGGGTTGGTGGGCATTTAGACTGTTTCTACATTTTGGCAATTGTAAATTGAGCTGTGATAAACAGTCTAGTGCAAGTGTCCATATGGTAAAAGAAGTTTTTCTTCTTCTGGGTAGATGTCTAGTAATGGGATTGCAGGATCAAATGGGAGGTCTAGCTTGAGTTCTTTAAGAGTTCTCCATACTTGCTTCCAAAAAGGTTGTATTAGTTTGCAGTCCCACCAGCAGTGTAAAAGTGTTCTCTTCTCTCCACTTCCACCTTGGCATCTGCAGTTTTGAGATTTTGTGATGTGGGCCATTCTCAGTGGGGTTAGATGATATCTCAGGGTAGTTTTGATTTGCATTTCTCTAATAATTAGGGACGATAAGCATTTTTCTTGTTTGTTAGCCATTCATCTGTCTTTAGAAAAGGTTCTATTCATGTCTCTTGCCCATTGATGTAAGGGATTGTTGGCTTTTTTCATGTTGATTAATTTGAGTTCTCTGTAGATCCTAGTTATCAAGTTTTGGTCTGATTCAAAATATCCAAATATGCTTTCCCATTATGTAGGTTGTCTATTTGCTTTGCTTGTTGTCTCCTTAACTGTACAGAAGCTTTTAAGTTTGTTTATTTTTGTTGATGTTGCAATTCCCACCAAAGTCTTTTTCATAAAATCTTTCCCCAGGCCGCATATCTTCAAGTGTTTTTCCCATGCTTTCTTCGAAGATTTTTATTGTTTCATGCTTTAAATTTAGGTCTTTTATCTATCTTGAATCAATTTTTGTGAGTGGGGAAAGGTGAGGGTCCAGTTACAATCTTTTACATGTGGATATTCAGTTCTCCCAGCACCATTTATTGAATAGGGATTCTTTCCCGCAGTTCTTGTTTGGTTAATCGAAGATTAGATGTCTGTAAGATGTTAGTTTAATTTTCTCATTTTCTATTTGATTTCAGATATCTATGTCTCTATTTTTGTGCCAATACCATGCTGTTTGACCACTATGGCCTTGTAGTACAGCCTAAAGTCTGGTAGGCTGATGCCCCCAGCTTTTTTTTTTTTTTTTTTTTTTTTTTTTTTTTGCAGTTTTTGGCTGAGGCCGGGATTGAACCCACCACCTCCTGTAATGGGGCCGGCATCCTACTCTTTTGGGCCACAGGCACTATCCCCCAGTTTTGTTTTTATTACTAAGAACTGTCTTAGCTATACAGGGTTTCTTCTGGTTCCATACAAAACAAACTATTATTTTTTTCCAAGTCTTGAAAGTACGATGTTGGTATTTTAATGGGGATTGCACTGAATCTATAGATTGCTTTGGGAAGTATAGACATTTTAGCAATGCTGATTCTTCCCAGCCATGAGCATGGTATGTTCTTCCATTTGTTAATATCTTCTGCTATTTCTTTTCTTAGAGTTTCATAATTTTCTTTATAGAGTTCCTTCACCTCTTTTATTAGGTATATTCCTAGGTATTTCATTTTCTTTGATGCTATTGTGAAGGGACTTGTGTCCTTAATTAGCCTCTCATCTTGGCTATTATTGGCGTACATAAAGGCTACTGACTTTGATTTTATATCCTGAGACATTACTGTATTTTTTGATGACTTCCAGGACTCTTGTGGGTGAGTCTTTGGGATTGGGTGAGTCTTTGGGATTCTCTAGGTATAATTTCATATCAAGAGCAAAGAAGGGAGAGTTTGAGCTCCTCTGCTGCCATTTGGATGTCCTTTATTTCCTTCCCTTGCCTGATTGTATTGGCTAGAATTTACAGCACTACATTGAATAGTAGTGGTGGTAGAGGAAGCCTTGTCTGGTTCCAGTTCTAAGTGGAAAGATTTCAGATTACTCCATTCAGTAAAATATTAACTGTGGATTTATCATAGATGGTTTCGATCAGTTTAAGAAATGTGCCACCTATGCCTATACTCTTCAGTGTTCTAATTAGAAAAGGATGCTGGATTTTATCAAATGCTTTTTTTGCATCTATTGAGAGTATCATATGGTCTTTGTTTTTGCTTCTGTTGACATGGTGAATTACATTTATCAACTGGCATATGTTAAACCAGCCTTGCATCCCTGGGATGAAACCAACTTGATCATGATGTGTGACTTTTTTGATGAGAAGTTGTACTAGTGAAGTATTTTTAATGGTATGTTTTTACTATCTTTTGACCAACTCACTGTCATTTTCATTTTAATATTTGGATACCACTTTGGTAATATGTTTTAATATTTCATGTGTGCCTTGGAGGGGAGTACATAAATTCTATTAACTGAATTAATGTTTACGTCTCATACACATAGTTGTCCTGGGATGCGTTTTTTCTTCATTAAATAAATAGTCTTACTTTTAAGAGAAACGAAATATTTAGAGAGAGAACCCAGGTCTGATTTTGATTTATTGCTCAAATTTCTGAGTCCAGTATAAAATAATATAAGAGAAAATAAAGTTGTGTTTTAATCTGTTAAAGCAATATACTTAGTATGTGAATGCAGAACTAAAATACCAAATATTTAAAAAGGCATGTTTAGGAAAGTAGCCTGTTGCATGGCAAGTGATGCCATCTTAAAAGGAAAGCTGCCATTACCCTCACATACCAAGGTATGCTGTAGTAAGTTTCTTAAACAATGCCTGTGGCATAGTTAATCCCTCAAAAAGATGCCTCCTCATCTTCACATTTGTCACTAGCCTTGGAAAGAAAGTATAAAGATCAGATGCACATGCTTCACCCTAAAAACTTGCTATATAAAGAATGCTTTCCTTGAGGATGGTCCCTATTAAATCCCTATTAAATCTTTATTTTTGAGAAACTGGATTTTTCGGCCTCTTTGGCATCTCAGCTTCTTTAGCCTCTGGGAGTAGGTTTGCATATACCTGTTCACTGTGGAATAGCATGATTTAATTGTTGAGAGACTTGCTGTAAAATATTCTCAGTTATTTCATGCTTCTTAATTCTGCATTCAGTTCTGATATACTTGCAAATTCATGATGTTTTCCCATTTTCCTTTTTCATTGTTTATTCTCAAAATCTTAATACTTTTTAAAATAAGAGGGGAGGAAGACTATGCCTCAAAAAAAAAAAAAAAAAAAAAAAAAAAGAGGGGAGGAGAAAGATGAAAACAATAGAAACAAAAAGGCATTTCTAAATAAAGTATACACAATTTGCTCTTTCCATTTATAAAATTTTGCTCATTTTTATTATTGTTTCTGTTTTTACTGTATTTAACCTCTCATATAATCCACACAGTATTCTTAGAATACGAAAGCAGTGAATCAACTTATGGCTATCCTTTTTGTTCCCTGGGAATGAAATAGAGCCTTCTTTTCCTGAAGTATAGTCAAATTTTACTTAGATGTGGGCAAGGTCACCAAACCAAGAACTATCTGCATGTTTTAGAATAATGTTCCTTCTGTAATTTTAGTAAATATCATGCTTGTTTTGCCATTACGAAGCCAGATCAACACCAAACAGCATGTTTATCAAACCCAAATTTAGAACACAGTTCTCATAAGCTAAGTGTTCCAAACAAGCAATTAGACAAAATATTACAAAATGAGATGTGTCCTGACAATTCCAGGGCATTAATGCTCAATCTGTTCTTGGTCTCTGTCCTCAGTCACACTTCTTGACGGTTGAATACAAGAACTTAAGTGACTTTGTCATCACTCCATTTTCCATCACTCTTCCAAATGGTTTTCCAAGATGCCTAAGTTTCTTATCATACCCACCAATGATGTACTATTTAGTTTTAAAAGGTATTTATTTTTTATTTTTTGTCTTCTCCTCATCCTTTCTGGGAAGTCTAGAACAGTGCAAAGTATATGTAGAATATGAAGATAAAAAAGTATAGTTTTGATGGTCACCACTAATGATGCTTAAAATGCAAAGAGGTCAGAAATTGGGAAATTAATATATGGTGTGTTTCAAAAGTTGCCCATGAAGTCACCATGAATGAAGTCACCATAAATATACCTTTATTTTCAAAGTATTCATTACAAAATTTTACAAAGAGGCAGCCAACATGTCAAGAATATTTTGTAAATACTTTGTAAAATTTTATAATGAATATTTTGTAAATTAAGGTACAGTTAGCTACAATTTCCCATTTTCTCTCTGTATGGAGACTTTATGGGTGACTTTTGGGACACACTGTAGATAGAGTTCATCAAATAATTCATTAGACAGTGACTCCGTAATAATGAACATCTTGGGAAAGTATTACATAGAAAAAATGCAAAACCTGCTATAAAAACAACCAAGATATGTGAGTACTGAAGAGTGAAGAGTTGGAATTGGTAACTGGTCTCTTTGAGAAAGCATAATTCAAAAGACAACTTTATGTTTTTTCTCTTCCAAGGTTTCTCAAATTGTTTTTTTAGTGTGCGGTAATCCTTCTCTACTCCTTGTTGAAATCTCTTAAAGGGCTCATGGGATTCTGTTCACTTTGAGGTAATAGAGAGTCCCATCATAACTTTAGGTTGCAAAAACTATCTCACTTCCATGATTAGACTATCCTACTGCAATACATTAATCAAAACTCTAAACTTGATTTAGCATTAAATCTTCTTTGTGGCTTAGGCTTGATCCACGTCAGACATATACAACTGACTCTTTAAGGGGCGCTTCCCTTCTTGGGCTATTTTACTTTATACTTTGATCAGACTAAGGAATCAAGAGATAAAGAACTGGTGCTACTTTGTTTTCCTTGTAAATTCAGCAGTTGAAAAAGGGGGGTCTCTGACATTTGATATCTGTTCTATTTGGTACCTCTCTTAAATTTCAGGGAAGGGGAGCTTCATTATGACATCCTGTTACAGCTTGCTGACAATTTTGGCCAGAAGGTTGTGGAAAATGGAGGATAGTGTGAAACCCGCTCAGATAATTGGTCAAGGACTGTAAGAGGCTTAAATGTTATTATCTATATGTACTAATGACCCATTAATAGAAAAAGAGAGATGCAAATAGTTCTAAATCAGATTTCATTGCACATCGTTTTTCTAATACATAATATTATTACCTAAAATTTATTATCTACCATCTGCATTTCTAGGTGATTTACATATGCCCATATATATAACAAATACAATAACACATAAGGGCCAGCTTGTTCTATTTTAGAGATGAACCAAGTTCATGGCACAAAGTTTAAGTGCTTACTAAGGGTACACAATTACTCAAGTAAAAAAACTAGGATTTCACTCTCAGGTTTTCTGAAATTGATAAAACATCAAGATTGCTACATAATTCCCAATAAGCATCAACAAGCACTGCTAATTGCCTTTTGTTTTATTCTTGCTACCTGATGTCATTTCTGGATTGAAGAAACTTAATTTACCCTTTTCTTCCTCTGGCAGTACTAATTGGCTTTTTCTCCACCTTGGGACTTAACCTTTCAGACTTAAAGGTATTTACAAAACACACATACACCTCAAGCTAATATTTGGTAAAGTAAGATCTTAATACTAAAACGTAAGATGTATAAGACTGTTATATTAACAAAGGATCAATGAAGACATCTGGCAGTAGAATTAAAAATGAATTTGTTATAATCTGTTGAAAAAGAGCCATTATTCTTAGCCTTATATTGTGCTGTAAAATACCCTGTTTTTATAGAAATAGGCTTTTAATTAGCATTGATAAAAATGAGGACTTTAGACAGTGTAGTTTAGAGATAGCATCATATTACATACTCTATGCAAAGGTTTTCAAATACATCGTAAATGTGTTCTCCCACCTTTTCCATTATCCTCTACTAGACCCAACGATTCTCAAGAGATTTTCTAGGAAATAGCACCCCTTGAATAGGTACTGTTATTATCATCATTGTACAGGGAGATAACTGAAGTACTGGAAGATTGAGAGATAAATGTCAGGTCACCTGTGCCTCTTAGTTCAGATTTCTTTTGTACTATAACAATTTATGTATCCTGAGCTTATTTAACAAATGTATATCTAAACAACTAACTCACCAAATTAACCAATGCTATCTCCTGTCTCTGTAAAGTAAGCCACTGATGCCCAGGACATATTCAAGATTCAAGGCTAGTAAACTATTCTATTGTTGTTCCACTTATCCATGGCAATGAGTGTTTACCAGAAATAATCTGTGTTTATTACAATACCTGTACATAGTACTTACACTTATTTTATTAATTGCATAATTTAATAAAAATATAATCGATATTTTAAAATCAATTTAAAAAACTAGGTGAGTAGCTTAAGTGTAAATTAAGTTGAATGCTTAGGTGTGAGTCCATAAAGATGAGACCTGATTATTTTTTTAACTGTTAAATTTACTGTGGGGGAAGCAGTATTAGAACCTTATGAATAATTAGAAAAACATCTATAGATTGAATCAAAATCCAGGTTGCTTCTTAGACTGAATTATTTTTCTAATTAAAAATATGAAATAGAAAACCTAGATAGGCCTATTTTATTAAAGAAATTAAATCAATATATAATAACCGTCTAAAACAGGAAGTGCCAGGCCCACATGGGTTCACTGATGAATTATTCCAAACATTCTGTACAATGTCTTTCAGTGGATAGAAGCAGAGGCAATACTTTCTAACTCTAACTCTAATACATTGCCTTAATGATAAACTCAGATAAAAGACATTACAAGGAAAAAATATGTAGTGCTATCAATCAATATCTCTCATAAATATAGATGCAAAATTTCTCAAAATATTAGCAAATTGGATTCAACAATGTATAAAAAGAATTGTGTCCCATGAAGAAGTGGCATTTGTCCCAGGTATGCCAGGCTGGTTCAACATTTCAAAAATTAATTAATGCATCCATCACGTGAGCAGGCTAACGAAAAGAATTCACATGATCTTATCAATAGAGATTAAGAAAAAAGCATTTGACAAAATCCGACATCCATTCATGATACTAGAAAACCTCTCACTAAGGTAGGAATAAAGAGAAAGTTCTTCAACTTGATAAAGTATATCTGCAAAAATTGTACAGCTAACATCATAAATAATGGTGAGAAACTTAAAGCTTTCCCACTAAGATCAGAAACAAGACTAGGTTTTCCTCTGTTGTCTTTTATCAGGCCTTTCTTTATTTTTTTTTTTTTTAAGTTTTTGTATGGATGTACATGCAATGCCACTTTTCAGGGTACATGCAAGAGAAATTAAAATATATGGCTTTTTCTTTTTTTGAGCCAGAGTCTCACTATGTCACTCTTGGTAGAGTGCCATGGCTTCACAGCTCACAGCAACCTCCAACTCCTGGGCTTAAGTGGTTCTCTTGTCTCAGTTTCTCAAGGAGCTGGGACTACAGGCACCTGCCACAACACCTGGCTATTTTTTGTTGTAGTTGTTATTGTTGTTTTAGCTGTCCCAGGCTGGGTTCGAACCTGCCAGCCTGGGTGTATGTGGCTGGTGCCATAACCACTGTGCTATGGGTGCCAAGCCTACCAGGCTTTTTCAACATGATGCTGGAAGTACTAGCTACTGCAATAAGACAATAAAAAGGAAATAAAAGGAATACTAGTTGGAAAGGAAGAAATAAAGCTGCCCTTTTTTTTTCAGAAAACATTGTAGTTGGTAGAAAATAAAAAGAACTGACAAAAATCTTCTGGAACTAATAAAGGATCGATTATAGCAAGATTGTAGGATACCAAGTTAATATACAGAAGCCAAACAGTTTCCTATACATAGTATACCAGCAATGAACAAGTAGAATTTGGAACAAATTTAAAGCACAATATCATTTACATTGCATCCCCAAAATGAAATATGTAGGTATAAGTGCAAAAAAATATATAGAAAGTATCTATGAGGAAAATTACAAAACTCTGAAGAACAAAATAAAAAGGAAATAAATGAGTTGAGATATATTCCATGTTCATGGATAGAAAAACTTTGTCAAGGTGTCAGTTCTTCCCAACATGAGGTATAAATTCAGTGAAATTCCAAAGTCCTAGGAAAATATTTTTTAAATACTGACAAACAGATTCTGAAGTTTGTATGGAGAAGCAAAAGAGTTGACATAACCAACACAATACATGGTCTAACAAGTTGGTGAACTCATCCTCAAGAAAGTGCTAGGTTCATCATTGCTGAATATTACTAAGGTCACAATTTTTTTTTTTTTTTTTTTTGAGACAGAGTCTCACTATGTCACCCTTGGTAGAGGGCCATGGCATCACAGCTGACAGCAAACCTCAAACTCTTGGACTTAAGCAATTCTCTTGCCTCAGCCTCCCAAGTAGCTGGGACCACAGGCACCCGCCACAACGCCTGACTATTTTTTTGTTGTAGTTGTCATTGTTGTTTAGCTGGCCCAGCTGGGTTCAAATCCACCAGCCTCGGTGCATGTGGCCAGCACCGTAACCACTGTGTTACAGATGCTGAGCCTAAGATCACCTTTGAAGTATTTCCCTTGGAAAGCTACACATCAACACCAGCACCTAGACCACCCTTCAAAGCAATTTTGGAACTCTTTCTGGAATTGCCATTAGTGCTATTGTTGTCCTGAATGTCATCAAAATGTCTTCCTTTCAATAGTTCCTTTATCTTCAGGTAAAGAAAAAAGTCATTGGGGGCCAGATTGCGTGAGGAATGAGGGCATCCCAATATAGTTATTTGTTTACTGGCTAAAAATTCCCTCATAGATATTACTGTGTGAGCTGGTGCATTGTTACGATGCAAGAGCCATAAGTTGTTGGTGAAAAATCCGGGTTGTTTCTGTCTTTTTCCTATATCCTTTTCAATTCTTCCAAATAGGAAACATGGTTAACTGTTTTCCGGTTGATACAAATTCATAACAAATAATCCTTCTGATATCAAAAAAAAAAAAAAAAAAAAAAAGGTTAGCAACATTGTTTTGACTCTTGATTTGGGTGGATGGAACTTTTTTGGTTGTTGACTTTCATTGTGCACTTTGTTGCTTTGTTTCAAGGTCATATTAGTACACCCATGTTTCATCACCAGTGATAACACATCCCAAAACATTGTCTTGCCTTTCCAAAAGGTGTTGGCACATTTCAGCTTTCCTTTGCTTTTGTTCATGGGTGAGTTCTTTTGGGACCATTTTTGCACACAGCTTTCTCTTGCCAATATTTTCAGTTAAGATTTTCCTGTTTATCTATTTGTGTTTACTTGGTCTGCTGTGCTTTTGTTTATCTATTGATATTTACTTGGTCTGCTATGCATCACAGTCAGCTAATGATTTTGATACACAATTTGATGGATTTTTGCAACGTTTTCATCAGTTCTGCTTGTTATTGGCTGTCCTAACCTCTCTGCACCAGTGACGCTTTCTCTCGCTTCAGAAAAATGTTTAATCCATTTGTATACTGCAGTTTTCCTCATGGTATTAACCCTATAAACTTGAATTAACATGTCTGATTTCACTTCCACTTTTGTTAAGTTTAACAAGAAATTTAATGCCTTTGCTCTAATTCAAGGTCTGACATTCTAGCCACAGCACACAGAATCATACAACGAATATGAACTCCACTCAGCAAGGCACTGCCACGTGTCTACACAAACATAGCTATGAGAACTGACATACCAAGATTATGGAACCTTACTGAGTTATTTGTACAGTGCTGACAACGTAAGTGCATAGTAGCAAGTTCTCAAGCTTAATTCTCAGATTTCTTATTGAAGGAAAAGAGCAAAGTTGGAAGACTGACATAACCCAACTTTAAGACCTACTATAAGGGTACTATAAAACTATGGCAATCAATAGGGCATGATATTTCTGAAAAATAGACAAATAGATCAATGAGCACAGAAATAGACCAACATAAATGAAGTTATCTGATTGTTGATAAAGGATCAAAGGCAGTACAATAAAGTAATAATAGTCATTTCAAAAGTGCATACTGAAACAGCTGAATATCCAAATGCAAAAACTGAATCTAGGCGCAAAACTAACACTTTCTGCAACAATTAACTCAAAGTGGATCATAGGCCTAAATGTAAATGAAAAATTATAAACTCCTAGATAAAAGAAGAAAACCTAGATGACCTAGGGGATAGTGATGACTTTTGAGATATAATATGAAAGTCATGATCCATGGAAGTATTAATCGACAAACTAGACATATGAAATTAAAAACTTATGGTCTGATAAAAACAAAGTCAAGAGAATTAAAAGACAAGCCAAAAATGTGGACAAAATATTTGTAGGAGTCATCTGATAAACGACTGTCATCTAAACTATGCAAAGAACACTTAAATCTGGATGATAAGAATTTTTTTGTTTGTTTGTTTGCAGTTTTTGGCTGGAGCTGGGTTTGAACCTGCCACCTCCACCATATGGGGCTGGTGCCCTACTCCTTTGAGCCACAGGCACCACCCTAAATCTGGATGATAAGAAAACAAGTCAATTATAAAAGAGGCCAAAGACCTCAACACACACCTCACCAAAGAAGATAAATGTATGACAAATAAACATATGAAAGGATGCTCATTATGTGTTATCAGGGAATTGCATATTAAAACAATAATGTTCCAAAAATCCCAAACACTGACAACACCAAATACTGGCAAGGATGTGGAGCAACAGGAACTCTAATTTATTGCTGGTGGTAATGCAAAATAGTACATCCAATTTTGAAGACAGTTTGGCAGTTCTTTACAAAACTAAACACGCTCTCAGCGTATGATCCAGCAATCACACTTCTTGGTACTTAACCAAATGAGTTGAAAATTTATGTCTGCACAAAACCTGGCAGGTGGATGTTTATAGCAGCTTTATTCTGCATTGCCAAAAGTTGGAAACAATCAAGACATCTTCAGTATGTGAATGGATAAATAAACTCCAGTTCAGCCAGATAATAAAATATTATTCAGTGCTAGAAAGAAGTGACCTATCAAGCTGTGAAAAGACATGGAGGACCCTTAAATGCATATGACTATCTGAAAGAAGCCGATCTGAGAAGACTACAAATGATTTTAACTATATGACATTCTATGTAAAACACAACTATGGAGGTAACAAAAATATTGATGGTTGTTAGGGATTGGGGAGAGGAAGAAACAATAGGTGGCCCACTGAGGGATTTCAGAGCATTGGCACTATACTGTATGATCCTATAATATTGGATACATTTTATTATACCTTTGTCAAAATCTATAGTATGTGCAACACCAAGAGTGAACCTTGTGTAAATTACTTTGGATGATAAGGTATGTACATGTAGATTCATCAGTTGTAACAATAACATGTACCATTCTGGTGGAGGATGTTGACAGTGGGAGAGGTTGTGTATGTATAGGGGAAAGGGGCATGTGGAATTCTCTGTTCTTTCTGCTCAATTTTGCTAGAACATAAAACTGCTATAACAAATAAAATGGATCGTTGTTTTATTCATGAAAAATACTGTGGCACTTTCATCAGTGGGCCTTTATTCAAAGGAAATTTCTTTGGCATATAACACAAGTTTTTTGAAAAGATGCCCATATTCTGAGGCGGTATCATTTTACTTGGAAAAAACAGGGCTAAGAATATAAATGTGAAGTTTAAAACACATACAGTGGTAAAGTCGGAACCCCAGATCAGGGTATCCTGGACTTTCTAGCTCTCTGTGTGGATAGCTTTTTGGTGAAGAATTGATTTCTTTGGATCAAGGAAACTCTTTATCTTGGTTAAGAAGTGCTGAAGGCCTCAAAAAAGAGAAAGTAGACATACTGCTAATAAGAATGCACCAAGTTCCAGGCAATCAAATTTGAAAAAAGAAATGAAAAAGATGTGATCAATCTATTGATAAAGATCATACATATTAAAACCAGATTTTACAGCACCATGGTCCCTAGCCCTCAGGATGTGAACAGATACCAACCAGTCAATTGCCAATTAGGAAATGGGCCTCACAGTAGGAGGTGAGGGGCAGACCAGGGACAGAAGCTTCCTCAGTATTTATAGCCACTCCCCACTGTTCACATCCCTCCTGAGCTCCACCTCCTGTCAGATCAGCAGTGCATTAGATTCTCATAGAAGTGGTAACCCTGCTATAAACTACACATGTGAGGGATCTAGGTTGCACATTCCTTGTGATAATCTACCCCCCAAGCCTATTTGCGCAAAAATTGTTGCCCATGAAATCAGTCCCTGGTACTAAAAAGATTGGGGACCACTGTTGTTACATGGACTATGAAATGATCTATCTAGTTATTTTTCCAAAAAAAAAAAAAGATAAATTTAGTTAATACAGTAGAATCTCCTTAGTTGATCCCCTTCTTAAGTTGACCTACTTTTCATAAAGACACGCACCATATGTATGTATCAGTACAGTAGACCTGGTTTCTTGTGTTGACTCCCTCCATATGTTGACTAGTTTGTCACACTCCCATAGGTAGTCAACTTACAGAGGTTCTACTGTATTTTTTGTTTGCAAATATAGAAACCTATAAAGTAAATGTGATTTATATAAAAATACATAATGTCCACATTTAATTTTAAAATTATTTTCTAGCTTTTAGTTCATGCAATAATTACACTTATAGGTACATTCCTTAGGAGCATTCTTTATAATTTTAACTTTGACTTTATTACTTTGGCCACTGCAGTGGGTTAATATTTATACTCAGCTCCATCTAAGTTGATTTTTACATCATAAAAAACATGTAAATATGCAGTTAAAAGAGCTAAGCCTAAAGCAAGTGTCTTAAGTCCTTTCCTCCCTCATGAAAAAAGCAGGAAAAGCAGGAAGAAAAAAGCTCTGGCATTGGATCAGAACATTATCTGTTCCTAGGTAATGCAATGAATGCAGATAAAGGAAGAAATGTCCAGGGACGCATCCTGGGGAAAATCCAGGCAGACCATGTCAACAGATTTTTAGCCCTAATGTGAAGATCAGGAAGTTAAATACAAGCATATGACAGCCAGATGGGACTGGGAGAATTAGGTGATACCTATAAGGCCTACAGTGGAGAGTGGAGAGGTAGAATGCAGAAAAATGAGAAGAGACATTAGCTTCTATGAATCTGTAAGGCATCCAAGGCCTGGTGCTAGATAGATCAGCACCAAATAGTTAGATAGACCATTTTATAGTCCATTTAGCAAGGGCAGTTCCCAAACTTTTTGGTACTAGGGACAGAAGGGAGGTTTTATGGTCTTTCCATGGACTGGATGGTATAGGTAATTTCTCCACTGAAGATATATTTTTTTTCAGTTTCCACTGGGTTTGTATACAGGGTTCTAACTTTGTGAAAGCACCATTGGGTAAAAGATAGGATTGGGGTGTATATTGTCTCATGATGTAAATAGATCTTCAGAGGATATTAAACCCAAATCACCATAAATATTATAAACACATTTCTTCACACTCCAGAGAAGCAAGTCCGCCTACGAGCAAATTGCGATCCCTGTAACTATTTTGCTTCACAATTATGGACTTTGTTATAAAATGCAACATATTTATAAGAGGGGGATACAAACATAGAGGAAATAACAATTAATTGAACATTGCTGTACCCAACCCCAAATTTAAATAGAATATTATCAGCATCTTGGAGCTCCTATATGTTTCTCACTGACCTCCTCTCCCTCTCTTTAGCTTAGATGTTCTCATGGTTCAGAAATTTATATTAATTATTCTCTTGATTCTTCTCTACATTTTAACCATAAGAGCAACATACTGTTTAGCTTTACTTGATTTAGTGATATGTGAATATAATCTTACAGCATGTCTTTTTCTGTATCCATTTTTTACATTTCAAATTTGTTAATTATAAAGCACAGTCATTAAAGTGTCAATACTATGGATTCATTACTTCATCCTGGAGTTATAAATTACTCACATAACCAAGAAGAACAGAATTTCCATTTTAGGCTTATTTTGTCAACTAAGTTATTTTTTAAGTTAAAAACATTTTATTTATTTATTTATTTATTTATTTATTTATTTATTTATTTTTTGAGACAGAGCCTCAAGTTGTCACCCTGGATAGAGTGCTGTCGCATCACAGCTCACAGCAACTTCCAATTCCTGGGCTCAAGAAAGTCTTCTGCCTCCGCCTCCCAAGTAGCTGGGACTACAGACGCCCACCACAATGCCCAGCCATTTTTTGGTTGTAGCCATCATTGTTGTTTGACGGGCCAGGGCTGGATTCGAACTCGCCAACTCAGGTGTACGTGGCTGGCGCCCTAGCTGCCTGAGCCACAGGCACTGAGCCGTTAAAAACATTTTAAATGGACATAAAATTATAGGTATTTATGAGGTACATAGTGATGCTTCAATATAGTGATCAGATAAGGGTAATTAGCATACTATCATCTCAAACATTTATCATTTCTTTGTGTTGGAAACATTCAATTTCCTGTTTCTGGCTGTTTGAAACTATATAATACATTGTTGTTAGCTATAGTCATTCTGCAGTGGTATAGAACATCTGTAACTTATTTCTCCTATCTAGCTATAATTTTTTATCCTTTAACAAATCTTTCCATATCCTCCCCTTTTCCCTGCCCATCCTAGCCTTTAATGTTTTCTCTTCTACTTTTTACTTCTAGAAGATGAACATTTTTAGCTTTCACATGTGATTAACTTTCTGTTCCTGGCTTATTTCACTTAACAGTGGCTTCAAGTTCTATCCACGTTGCCTGAATTGACAGGATTTCGTTCTTCTTATTGCTCACTAGCACTGATGCAGGCAGCTGCTATTCATTAAATTTTTGTGTTATATAATATTCTAGCATATGATCATATAGTGAATTAATATTTGTCCACTCTCCTGCGGAAGGCATTGGCTAGTTCCATTTTTCACCTTTAAGAACATTTCTACAAGTATCGCTTAGGGCATATGTGTAAGTGTTATGGACTCAGGAGTGGAATTGTGGGTAAAAGAATATCTTCAGGCTGTTGTAAGAAAAATACCGTAATTTGAGTGGCTTAAGCAGCAGAAATTTATTTCTCACAGTTTTAGAGGCTGAAAGTTTGGAATGAGGATGCCAAGCTCAGCTCCCATAGTGCAGTAGTTATGGTGCTGGCCTCATACACCAAGGCTGGCAGGTTTGAACCTGGTCTGGGCCAGCTAAAAAATGACAACTGCAACAAAAAATAGCCGGGCATTATGGTGGGTGCCTGTACTCCCAGCTTGGGAGGCTGAGGCACTCTACTGAGGGTGACATAGTGAGACTTTGTCTCAAAAAATAAAAAAAGAAAAAGAAATGGGAATGATAGAGTGGTTAGGTTCTCATGAGGGCTATTTCCCAAGTTTACAAACTGGTGTTTTCTTACTGTGTCCTTAGAAGAGAGGGAGGAAATAAACTTTCTCATTCCTCTTCTTACAACTAGGGACTATCTCCTAAGAAAGGAAATAGCAGAGAACTTTAACAAATGGAAGAACATACCATGCTCATGGCTGGGAAGAATCAACATTGTTAAAATGTCTATACTTCCCAGAGCAATTTACCGATTCAATGCCATCCCTATTAAAATACCAACGTCTTACTTTCAAGACTTGGAAAAAAATGATTCTGCGCTTTGTATGGAACCAGAAAAAAACCCATATAGCTAAGGCAGTTAGTAATAAAAACAAAACCAGGGGTATCACCATACCAGATTTTAGGCTGTATTACAAGGCCATAGTGGTGAAGACAGCATGGTACTGGCACAAAAATAGAGACATAGACATTTGTAATCGAATAGAAAACCAGGAGATGAAACTAACATCTTACAACCACCGAATCTTTGATAAACTAATCAAGAACATACCTTGGGGGCAAGACTCCCTATTCAATAAATGGTGCTGGGAGAACTGGATATCCACATGTAAAAGACTGAAACTGGACCTGCACCTTTCCCCACTCACAAAAATTGAACTGATTTTTTTTTTTTTTGAGACAGAGCCTCAAGCTGTCACCCTGGGTAGAGTGCTGGGGCATCACAGCTCACAGCAACCTCCAATTCCTGGGCTCAAGCAAGTCTCCTGCCTCTGCCTCCCAAGTAGCTGGGACTACAGGGGCCCTGCCACAATGCCAGGTCATTTTTTGGTTGCAGCCATCATTGTTTGGCAGGTCCCAGGCTGGATTTGAACCTGCCAGCTCAGGTGTATGTGGCTGGTGCCTTAGCCCGTTGAGCCACAGGCAACTCCACACAAAAAAATTGATTCAAGATAGATAAAGGACTTAAATTTAAGGCATGAAACGATAAAAATCCTCAAAGAAAGAATTGGAAAAACACTGGAAGAT
>CAUYRH010024563.1:0-18758 GCA_963574655.1 Perodicticus potto | reverse complement strand
CTTTTCCTCTTAGAACTGGAACCAGACAAGGTTGTCCTCTGTCACCATTACTATTCAACATAGTGCTGGAAGTTCTAGCCAATACAGTTAGGCAAGACCAGAAAATAAAGGGCATCCAGATGGGAGCAGAGCAAGTCAAACTCTCCCTCTTTGCTGACTATGTGATTTTATACTTAGAGAACCTCAAACACTCAACCCCCAAGACTCCTGGAAGTCATCAAAAAATACAGTAATGTCTCAGGATATAAAATCAGTGTCCACAAATCAGTAGCCTTTGTTTACAGCAATAATAGTCAAGGTGAGAGGCTAATTAAGGACACAACTCCCTTCACCATAGCTTCAAAGAAAATGAATGACCTAGGAATATGCCTAACAAAAGAGTTGAAGGACCTCTATAAAGAAAATTATGAAATCCTAAGAAAGGAAATAGCAGAGGATATTAATACAAATGGAAGGACATACCATTCTTATGGCTGGGAAGAATCAACATTGTTAAAATGTCTATACTTCCCAAAGCAATCTACCGATTCAATGCCATCCCTATTAAAATACCAACATTGTACTTTGAAGACTTGGAAAAAATGATTCTGCATTTTGTATGGAACCAGAAAAAACATACTGCCTTGTATAGCTAAGGCAGTTCTTACTAATAAAAACAAAGCTAGGGGCATCAGCATACCAGATTTTAGGCTGTACTACAAAGCCATAGTGGTCAAGACAGCATGGTACTGGCACAAAAATAGAGACATAGACATTTGGAATCGAATAGAAAACTAGGAAATGAAACTAATATAACCACCTAATCTTCAATAAACCAAACAAGAACATACCTTGGGGGAAAGACTCCCTATTCAATAAATGGTGCTGGGAGAACTGGATATCCACATGTAAAAGACTGAAAACTGGACCCACACCTTTCTCCACTCAGAAAAATTTATCTTGATGGATAAAGGACTTAAATTTAAGGCATGAAACAGTAAAAATCCTCAAATCATAGGAAAAACACAGAAAGATATCGGCCTGGGGAAAGACTTCATGAAGATGACTGCCGTGACAATGGCAACAAAGACAAAAATAAACAAATGGGACTTAACTAAACTGAAAAGCTTCTGTACAGCTAAGGAGACAACAACCAAAGCAAATAGACAACCTACACAATGGGAAAGGATATTTGCATGTTTTGAATCAGACAAAAGCTTGATAATTATGATCTATAGAGAACTCAAATTAATCCTCATGAAAAAAGCCAACAATATATATCCCATATATCATTGGGCAAGAGACATGAATAGAACCTTCTCTAAAGAAGAGAGATGAATGGCTAACAAACATACGAAAAAATGCTCATCATCTCTAATTATTAGAGAAATGCAAATCAGAACCACCCTGAGATACCATCTAACCCCAGCAAGAATGGCCCACATCACAAAATCTCAAAACTGCAGATGCTGGCATGGATGTGGAGAGAAGGGAACACTTTTATACTGCTGGTGGGACTGCAAACTGATACAACCTTTTTGGAAGGAAGTATGGAGAACCCTCAAGGAACTCAAGATAGACCTGCCATTTGATCCTGTAATCCCATTACTGGGCAACTACCCAGAAGGAAAAAAATCCCTCTATCATAAGGACACTTGCACTAGACTGCTTTTTGCTGCTTAATTTACAATCGCCAAAATGTGGACATAGCCTAAATGCCCACCAACCCAGGAATGGATTAACAAGCTGTGGTATATGTACACCATGGAATACTATTCAGCCATTAAAAAAAAATGGAGACTTTGCAGCCTTTGTATTAACCTGGATGGAAGTGGAACACATTATTATTATTCTTAGTAAAGCATCAGAAGAATGGAGAAACATGAATCCCATGTACTCAATTTTGATAATGAGGACAATTAATGACACGGGGAAGGGGAGAGCAGAGAGAGAAAGGAGGAGGGAGGGGTGGGGCAAAGGAAGAGCAGAGAGAGGGAAGGAGGGAGGAGGGTGGGGTCTTGGTGTATGACACACCTTTTGGAGGCAAGACACGATTGTAAGAGGAACTTTACTTAACAAATGCAATCAGTGTAACCTGGTTTCTTGTACCCTCAGTGAATCCCCAACAATAAAAAAATAAATAAAAAGACCATTGCAACTTTAGAAAACAGTGAATAGAAGAAAATTATGTTCACTTAGTATTTTCCCTAAAACCACCCATCTGTTAAATTTATCTTTCTCTTTGTTTTTTCTTTCCAATTTTAGTCTGTGCTGAGACTTACAACCCTGATGAGGAAGAGGAAGATACTGATCCAAGGGTAAGAAGCAAAGCAAAGGTATTAGGTAAAATTGCTGTATTTCACATTGACTTCCCTCCTCTACATATCAAAATCTAGTCATGCTGGTAGTTAAAATAAATACAAATTAAAATCTCAACTAGATGCCATTTTCTAACTTAACAAATTGAGAGCAGTATTCATTGAGGATATAGTGAGAAAGTGTCCCTAGCTGTATCTGTCAGAAGCCTTAAACATAGTCAAGCCAACTGACTCAGTAATTAATCTAATTCGGTTAACTAATGAACATTCCTAATGAGCAATAACCTAAATGACTCAAAGTATAAGGATTACCAGGAGCTAAATTATGATATATCCAAATCAAGAGAATCCGAAGCCATTGAAAACTATTATACAGGACTGGATTTCATGACATAGATTATATGTTTGTATAAGATGCATTTTAGGGGGTGCCCATAGCTCAGTGAGTATGGCGCTGGCCACATACACCAAGGCTGGCGGGTGTAAGCCCAGGCTGGGCTAGGTAAAACAACAATGACAACTGCAACAACAACAAAATAGCCGGGCGTTATAGTGGGCAGTTGTAGTCCCATCTACTTGCAAGGCTGAGGTAAGAGAATTGTTTAAACCCAAGAGTTTGAGGTTGCTGTGAGTTATGATGCCACAGCACTGTACCCAGGGCGACAGCGTGAGGCTCTGTCTCAAAAAGGAAAAAAAGATGCATTTTATAGTGAGTTGTTTTTTTTGTTTGTTTGTTTTTTAAGACACAGTCTCACTTTGTTGCCCTCAGAAGAGTGCCTTGGTGTCATAGCTCACAGCAATCTCAAACTCCTGGGCTTGATTAAGCAATCCTATTGCCTTAGTCTCCCTAGTAGCTGGGATTACAGGTGCCTGCCAAATGCCTAGGTATTTTTAGAGGCAGAGTCTCAGTCTTCCTCAGGCTGGTCTCAAATTCCTGGGCTCAAGCAATCCACCTCAACCTCCCAGGGTGCTAGGATTACGCACGTGAGCCACCGTGCCTGACCTTATAGAACCTCTTATAAAAAAAAAAAAAATTAATCTATTTACATATTTATTTATTTGTACGTATATGCAGAAAGTTATATCTGGCAGGATATACTGCATATGCTAACAGTGATAGTGGTAAGACCTGTGTTAGATTTTTCAGTGCATTCTTTTTAACTTTACTTTTTTAAACTTTTGTACAATTAGTATAAATTTTATGAAAATAAATATGAACTATCTTTTTTTTTTTTTTTTTGAGGCAGAGTCTTAAGCTGTCATCCTGCGTAGAGTGCTGTGAAGTCATCACTCACAGCAACCTCCAAATCTTGGGCTCAAGCGATCCTCTTGCCTCAGTTTTTCTATTTATTTATTTATTTATTTTTTTAGCTGTTCTGGGCCAGGTTCCAATCCATTACCCTCAGTGTATGTGGCCAGTGCCCTGCCGACTAAGCTACGGGTGCCACCTGAACTATCATTTTTAAAAACCTTTTTATAAAAGAAACTTTATTGATCTATCATACATGCCTTAAAATAAGTAGAAATCTTAAATCTGAAATCTTTCATAGGCATTCTAATAATAAAATGCTGCCATTATGTGAATGTAATAAATTTTTTTTATTCTAGAAATTGTAAAATTCTTAATGACTTTTAAAGCTTAAAACATGTTTTTTTTTCCTAACTTAGTATCACACATTTAAAATATTTAACACATGTTATCTCTGTTCAGATTAAATGATGTACCTTTTTTAGGATGACAACAGTACTTTGGAAGGAGCTTGATAGATCTCAAATATAATATGAGGATTAGGCAAAATGATTTCTGTTTAGTTCTGTCAATATTTATTTTCTATAGTAGTAATAATAGTTTTTGAGTATCTAGTAAATGTAAGATGCTATTTTAAACACTGCATGTATTAACTTATTTAATCCTTACAACAGCTCTCATTTCTAGATACCACTACTATTGCTGCTAATAATAAGGGTTTTGTTGTTGTTGTTTTTTGTCTTTTGGGGGTTTTTTGAGACAAAGTCTCACTTTGTTGCTCTTAGTAGAGTGCTGTGGTGTCATAACTCACAGCAACCTCAAACTCTTGGGCTTAATCCTCTTGCCTCAGCCTCCCTAGTAGCTGGGACTACAAGCACGTGCCACCAATGCCTGGCTGTTTTTTTAGAGACGAGGTCTTCCTCTTGCTCAGGCTGGTCTGGAACTCCTGAGCTCAAGCAATCCACCCACCTTGGCCTGTCAGAGTACTAGGATTACAGGAATGCACCATCATGCCCAGCCTTAATAATAAGTTGTTGATGTTTGAATTCTAACTTTTATAGCCATTATTTACTTAACCATCTCTATTATTTACTTACCATCTCCACTTAGATGTCAGTAGATAACTCAGACTTAATATGATCTCCTGATTATTTTTTTTGAGACAAAGTTGTGGGTATAGTGCCACAGTGTCATAGCTCACAGCAACCTCCAACTCTTGTGGGGCAAGAGCAGAGATGGGGTCTCACTCTTGCTCAGGCTGGTCTTGAACATGAGCTCAAGTAATCCACCAGCCTCTGCCTCCCGGAGTGCTAGGATTATAGGTGTGAGCCACCGTGCCCGCCCTGATTGTTTTATTTAAATACTCATCTTCATCAGATTAATTTATAGCAGTTCCTTCCTTCTAGTTGCTCATTCTGAAAACTTTCGGGTCAACTTCAAGCCCTTTCATTTTTTTTTTTAAATTCAGTGGGCTGTGTCTTTTTCAAAATACATTCAGAATTCTACTGCTTAGCACCTCCATGGCTACCATCTTGGTCCAAACCACCACCATCTGGCATTGCGGGTTGCTGCTCTTGCTTTCCTACAGACTATTTTTCACTTAGTGACAGTGAAATCTTTTAAAAACGTTAGTCAGATCATTTTCCTTCGTCAAGTCAAAATCTCATCTCACTCTATGTTTCTAGAGATAGTTCCATTTCTTCTGTGACCTATAGTGCCCTTTGTGATTTGGGCATCACCCTCCCAACCCATTCTCCTGATCTTTCGTTTCACTCTGAATGGGCTATACTTCCTGGTTAATTTTCAAACTTTATAGTCATACTCCCACCCTAAAGTCTTGTATTCACTTGTTGGTCTCTCTGTTTAGGGTACTCTTCCCACAGAAAAATCCATATGACTCACTCTCTCAAGTTGTACTTACTTCCTCGAGCTCTGTGCAGAAATGTCACCTTCTCAGTAAGGTCTTGCCTGGCCACACATGGATGTATACATGCACACTCATACTTCTTATCTCCTTTCCCTTCTCCTTAGCCTTAACACTCCCTAACATTTTATGTATTTATTGAATGTGAAGGCAAATATTTTCATCTTTCTTTTTACTGCCATGTCCTCAGTCTAAAGATTGTGCCTGGCAGTGAGTAGATGCTCAATATTTGTTGAATGAACAAATTTATAACACTTCACTTTATGGGTAAGGACTCCAAGATTTCCAAGAGACAGGTAACTTGCTGCTAGCCACATAGCCAACAGGTGGCTCCAAGGATGGTGCTCTTCACCCCTGCATTACACTGCCCTTGTAGATTCAGCATACAGGTTGATATTTGTGTAGAGTTAAAATTATAGGCCGGGCATGGTAGCTGTAATCCTAGCACTCTGGAAGGCTGAGGTGTATGAGTTGCCTGAGCTCATGAGTTCGAGACCAGCCCGAGCAAGAGTGAGACCCTGTCTCTAAAAAATAGCCAGGCATTGTGGCGGGCGCCTATAGTCTCAGCTACTTGGGAGGCTGAGGCAAGAGGATCACTTGAGCCCAAGAGTTTGAAGTTGCTGTGAGCTATGACACCACGGCATTCAACTGAGGGTAACAAAGTGAGACTCTGTCTCAAAAGGAATAAAATAATAGAATACTTTTTAAAAATTTTACCCAAGTTTTGGAGAAAGAAATATATCAGTTTTCATGTAGGTGCTTTTAAAAAAAATGAAATAAGGCTCGGTCAGCGCCTGTGGCTCAAGTGACTAAGGCGCCAGCCACACACACCTGAGCTGGAGGGTTCAAATCCAGCCCGGGCCAGCCAAACAACAATGACAGCTGCAACCAAAAAAAAGAAAACAAAAACAGATAGCCGGGCGTTGTGGTGGGCATCCTATAGTCCCAGCTGCTTGGGAGGGGAGGCAGGAGAATAGCTGGAGCCCAGGTGTTGGAGGTTGCTGTGAGCTGTGATGCCGCGGTACTCTACACAGGGCAACAGCTTGAGGCTCTGTCTCAAAAAAAAAAAAAAATGAAATAAAAAAAGATCTCTCTGGTTTTCTTTGGATTGGCAGGTGATTTATCCTAAAACTGATGAACAGAGATGCAGACTTCAGGAAGCTTGCAAAGATATTCTTCTTTTCAAAAATCTTGATCAGGTAACATTGGTTTTTAAAATATTTTTTTATAGTGGTCTTTTAACTTTTTTCCTGTTTATCACTTAAGCACTTTTTAGCCACTATTGTATGAGGCATAAACTTTAAACTCATCTTATTTACAAATGTTTTGTGTTGGCCCTTATAACCCAGACATGGTCTTTCAGATACATTTTAGTGCAGTAGTCCCACCTATGTCCACAGTTTTGCTGCCCACAGTCCAAATCAATTAAACGGAAAATTCTAAAAATAAGAACTCCTAAGTTCAAATGGTGTGCTCTTCTGAGTAGTATCATCAAATCTTGTCCTATCTTGCTCCATTCCACCTGGGACAAGAATCATCACTTTGTTCAGCATGTCCTTGTTATATACACTATACTGCCCACCCAGTCACTTAGCAGTAGTTGTGTTTTTTCCCCCACTGTCAATTATGTATTTTTTTAAGTGCTTCCCAAGTAGGCCTTTTATTTTCACACACACTTTTTTTTTTTTTTAAATATTTGTGGTATTCTTTTTTTTTCAGATTAATATGAGGGTACAAATGATTGGTTGGCTTATTTTGGATAATAAGTAACCCTTATTTTACTTAATAGCCCCAGAGCATAAGAGAAGTGATGCAATTTGGATATTCCAAACAGAAGCCATAAAAGGGTTACTTTAAATAAAAAGGTGAAAGTTCTTGACTTAGGAAAGGAAAAACATATCATATGCTGAGGGTGCAAAATCTATGATAAGAATGAATCTTCTATCTGTGAAATTGTAAAGAAGGATAAAGAAATTTGTGCTAATTTTGCTGTTGCATCTCGAACTGCAAAAGCTGTGGCCACGGTGCATAAGTGCTAGGTTAAGATGGAAAAGGGATTATATTTGTGGGTGGAAGACATGAACAAAAATGTATTCTGCTTGATAGCATTTGGATTCAGTTCTGTCCATAGTTTCAGGCATCTACTGCGGAGCTTGGAATGTATTCCCCCTAGGTAAGGGGAGACTACTGCATTTTTCTGAACTGTTTTGGCACTTCCCAAGACAATACTGGTAATTTGAGGACAGTGCAGTTTGGTCATATTGCAAGGAAATGCTTAGGTTTGTGTGACCTTGGCTTAGTTTGGAGGGTCTGCATTTGCACTATATCAATTTCTTTGTAGATACTGGTGTGTAGTTCTTCTCATTAGTAGCAGTTAATCCGTTAGAAATATGAGATTACTTCTCACACCTCAGATGTGGTCACCTCTTGCAACTACTTCTCAGTGAAGTCCTCAGGTGTGGAGATCTTCTTGTGAAATGGTGTGTGTTTGTAAGGCCTGGCATAGGATCTATAGCCTGGAACTGTCCTACCTCTTTCGGTAGTAGAAATAGAGAGCAGTGGTTACATCCTGAGGATAGGTATTCTAGTGTATTTGGGCTGCTGTAACAAAATACTATAAACTGAGTGGTTTATAAACAATGGAAATTTCTCATAGTTCTGGAGTCTGGGAAGTCTGTGATTGAGGTGTGCCAGCAGATTTGGTGTCTGGTGAAGGGCCCACTTCCTGGTTTATAGATGGCCATCTTCTTTCTGTATCCTCATGTGGTAGAAGGAGAGAGGGAGCTTTCTGGGCTTTCTCTTATAATATAAGGCACTAATCCTATTCATGATATAATTACTTTCCAAAGGCCTTACCTCCTAATACTGTCACATTGGGAGTTACTTTTTAACATGAATGTTGAGGTGACATAAATATTCAGTTTGTAACAATAGTCAACCTTCAGATTTCCTGTTTCTCCTTACTTCAAAGGCTACACACCAAAACCACATGAGTGGCTGAAGTGCTAGGTCTATTGAGGAATCCTAGAATTCACAGAAAGGTTGGGATTAGATTTCCCCTACCCAACTCCTACCAAAAAAAAAGACTTCTAAAAACATTTCCACATTTCCACAGTTCTCTCTGGGAATCCTGGTCAGATATGAGTTTGCGATATATTAGTCAAGGGAATCAACCAGCCTTGGTATCTGTAAACCAGTTGGTTTGGTGGTTGTGTGGCTTAGAGGAATAGCTTTTTTTTTTTTTTTTTTTTTAGACAAAATCTAAGTATGTCACCTTTGGTAGAGTGCTGTGGTATCACAGCTCATACCAACCTCAAACTCTTGGGCTTAAGTGATTCTCTTGCCTCAGCCTCCCAAGTAGCTAGGACTACAGGTGCCCACCACAACGCCCTGCCTTTTTTGTTGCAGTTGTCATTGTTGTTTAGCAGGCCTGGGCTGGGTTTGAACACTCTAGCCTCAGTATATGTGGCCGGCGCCCTAACCACTGAACTACATGCGCCAAGCCGGGAATAGCTTTAACTTTACCCAGAGTTTGTTATTCTGAGACTGAATAGAACCATGAACACAAGGAAAGGCTAATTGTGGGAAACACTGGTCTGTGTCCACTCTTTCCTCTGGAAGAACCACCCATGTAAATGAAAAAGAAACTCACTTCTTTATTTACTATGAACAAAATCTCTTTTTTTTTGAGACAGAGCCTCAAGCTGTCACGCTGGGTAGAGTGCTATGGCATCACAGCTCACAGCAACCTCCAACTCCTGGGTTTAAGCGATTCTCTTGCCTTGGCCTCCCAAGTAGCTGGGACTATAGGTGCCCGCCACAACGCCTGGCTATTTTTTGGTGGTAGTTGTCATTGTTGTTTGGCAGGCCTGGGCTGGATTCGAACCCACCAGCTTTGGTGTATGTGGCTGGCACCTTAGCCGCTTGAGCTACAGGCGCCAAGCCAATAAAATCTCTTGTAAATTTTTGTTTTAATAAGGGTCTTGCTGTGTTGCCCAGGCTGGTCTGAGGTGATCATCCTGCTTTAGCCTCCCAGGTATCTAGGATTGCATGCGTGAGCCACCATGCCTAGCAGCGTCTTGAAAATTTTATACCTACAGAATTGTTTATAAGGGAGGCTTTTCTGATATTTGGAGTTTCCTTAGTAATGGAGAATACCATTTTATCATTTTAATGCTAACAAATGAGAACTGAATTTTCAGAGTCAATTATATTTTTCTGACAGTTTATCCTGAAAATATTCAAACATACAGCAAAGTTGAAAGAACTTTATAGAAACGTGTATATCTTCTGCCTTGATTTCAACATTTTATTATGCATACTATATCACATACCATTTATCCAAAGGGATCAGCAAACTTTTCTGAAAGAACCAAATAATCAATATGGAGGGTGCAAAAAAATGCATATACATTTTAAGAAAGGGATATTTGTATTAAAATTGTTATACTCTCTCATGGCTTAGGCTGAGAAAAGAGAAGGAAAGTAATAATAAAAGAGAAGGAAAATAATACTTGTTATACTCAGTATATACCAGTGACAAAAGATGAATACAAGTCACACTGAGCACATCTAGTAATTGCAGAAGTCAAATGTGATTGCGTATTACAAATTGAATACAGTTTTTTACTTTCCAAAAATGTATATACATTTTTTTGGCACCCTCTGTGTTTCTGACACAGCTACTCACCTCTGCCTTTGAAGTAAGAAAGTAGCCATAGAGAATACATAAACCAAAGAGTGCCTGGGTATAGTGGTTCCACACCTTTAACACTAGCGTACTTTAAGAGGCCAAGGGAAAAGGATTGCTTAAAGCCAGGAGTTTGAGATCTTGTTGCTACAGACAAACAAATGAACAAAAACTTAGCTGGACGTGTTGACATGGACCTGTAATCCTAGCCACTTGGGAAGCTGAGCCAGGAGAATCACGTGAGCCCCAGAGTTTGAGATTGCAGTAAGCTATTATGATGCTACACTGCACTCTAGCCTGGACAATGTAAGATCTTGTCTCCAAAAAAACACAAAAAACAAAGCACAGGGAGTAACTGTGTTCCAATAAAATATTCTTTGTAAAAATATGCAATAGTTTATTAGCCTCTGCATTAACCCATCTTTTGAGGAGTGCATTTCAGAGTAAATTGCAGATATCAGTATACTTTCTCCTAAATACTTTGACATGCATATTATAAGCTAGAGTTCAATATTTGTTTATAGTTTTTCTATGTAAAGTTTATATACAATTAAATGCAGAAGTCTTTTTTCTCTTAATTTTTTAAGAAGTAGAGTCTTCCTGTGTTGCCCAAGCTGACCTCAAACTCCTGGGCTTAAGCAATCGTCCCACCTTTGCCTCCCTAGCAGCTGAGTCTATAGGCATGCATCACCTTGCCTGGCTAAATGTGTAAGTCTTAAGTGTGTGTTAGCTGAGGTTTGACAAATGCATACACTTAAGTAATCCAAAACCCTACCAAAATGGAGAACATTGCCACCACCCCAAAAACATCTCCCTAATGCTTCTTCTTGATCAATTCTTGCCCTCCTTCCTGCAGAGGTAACTGTTGTGTTTATTTATTCTATAGTAGATTAGTTTTGCCTGTTCTAGAATTTTATATAAATGAAAATGTACAATATATACTCTCATGTGAGGCCTCTTTCACTCAGCACAATGTTTTTGAAATTCATACATGTTGTATATATGTTTCTTCCTTTTTCTTTTTACATTTTATCTGGACAAATTTTATTTTTTTTAATTCTTTATTTAATTCTTTTTGGAGACAGGTTCTTTCGTCAGCCTAGTCTTGAGTGCAGTGGCACAGTCATAGCTCACTGTACCCTCATGCTTCTGAGCTCAAGAATCCTTCTGCCTCAGCCTTCTGAGTAGCTGGGACTATAGGCATGCACCACCATGCCTTCTAATTCTTCTTTTTTTGGTAGAGACATGGTCTCCCTTGCTTAGGCTAGTTTTGAATACTAACTTAAAACATTCTTCCTGCCTTGGCCTCCCAAAGTGGATTTATAGGCATGACCATCATGCCCTCTCTGAGGCTTTTCTTTTTTCTTTCTTTCTTTCTTTTTTATTTTTGTGCAGTTTTTGAACCCGCTACCTCTGGTCTATGGGGCCAGTGCCCTACTCTTTTGAGCCACTGGCACCGCCCATCTGAGGCTTTTCTTAAACTTCTGGCCTCAAATGATCCTCCTGCCTCAGCTTCCTGAGTCACTGGGATTATTGGGCTTGGCTTGAACTAAGTTTAGACTAATTTTAAAAAGTTGCAAAAATAGTACAGAGTTCCCACAAACACCTTATTCAGTTTCCCCAAAATCAAAACCAAGAAATCAATGTTGTTATAATACTGTATGTTAAACTACAGACCTTATGCCAGTTTTGCCTTATTCAAATTAATTTTCTCACTTAAGTGTTTTTCCATCTGAGGATCCAGTCCAGGAACCTACATTGTTTTTTTTTTTTTTTTTTTGAGACAGAGCCTCAAGCTATCACCCTGGATAGAGTGCGTGGCATCACAGCTCACAGCAACCTCCAATTCCTGGGCTCAAGCGAGTCTCTTGCCTCTGCCTCCCAAGTAGCTGGGACTACAGGCGCCCGCCACAACGCCCAGCCATTTTTTTTTTTTTTTTGGTTGCAGCCGTCATTGTTGTTTGGCAGGCCCAGGCTAGATTCGAACCCGCCAACTCAGGTGTACGTGGCTGGCGCCTTAGCCCGTTGAGCCACAGGCGCCGAGCCCCAGGAACCTACATTGTACTTAGTTGTTATTTCTTCTTAGTTAACTCCCATCTGTGGTTTTCAGTTTTTCTTTTCTGAAAGATAAGGATCTTTGACAGTGAAGAGTACAAGTTAGTTATTTTGTAGAATGTCCTTCAATTTGAGTTTGTTGGATGTTTCTCTGTGATTTTGGAATATGGTTATACATTTTTGGACAGATTACTGCGTTGAATCATTCTCAGAGCATATCAAGGGGAATCGTATTGCCAGTGATGTTAGTTCGTTCCCTTTTATTGCTTAGCAGTATTTTGTTGTGAAAAATTCCAATTCATTCATTTTTCTGTTAATAAATACCTGGTCTGTTTCTGGTTTTTAATGGCTATGAATAATATTGTGAGTATTTTGTACAAGTCTTTTTTTTTTTTTTTTTTTTTTTTGAGACAGAGCCTCAAGCTGTCACCCTGGATAGAGTGCAGTGGCATCACAGCTCACAGCAACCTCCAATTCTGGGCTCAAGCGAGTCTCCTGCCACTGCCTCCCAAGTAGCTGGGACCACAGGCACCCGCCACAACGCCCAGCCATTTTATTTTTTGGTTGCAGCCGTCATTGTTGTTTGGCGGGCCGGGCTGGATTCGAACCGCCAGCTCAGGTGTACATGGCTGGCGCCTTAGCCCGTTGAGCCACAGGCGCTGAGCCTTTGTACAAGTCTTTTTGTGAACTTTCTTCCCCCCATTTCTTTTGGGTAAACTACCTGAGGGCAAAATTGCTGAGTTGTAGGGTAGGTATATGTTTGACTTTATTAAAAATCTACCAGATCTTTTTCCATTATGTATATGTTTGATTTTATTAAATATCTACCAGATCTTTTTCAAAGAGATTGTACCACTTTTTATTCCTACCAACAATGTATGAGATTTCCAGTTGCTCCACATTTTTGCTGTCATGTTATTCTTTTAAAATTTTAGCCATTCTGGTTAGTGTATTTGTTTCCAATTCTTAAATGTATTTACTTTTTTATTTTTTTTGAGGCAGAGTAATCTGTTGTCCTGGCTAGAGTACAGTCATATCATTATGGCTTACTGCAACCTCAAATTCCTTAAGCAATCCTGCCTCAGCCTCTCAAGTAGCTGGGACTACAAGCATAAGCCACAATGCTGAGCGATTTTTTTCTATTTTTCATAGAGATGGGGTACCATTCTTGCTCAAGCTGGTCACAAACGCCTGAGCTCAAGTGATCCTCCTATCTCAGTCTCCCAGAGTGCCAGGATTATAGAAATGAGTCACCATGCCCGGCCCCAAATTTCTGTTTTTAAATTTTCAAATATACAGAATATTCAGAAGAATCATATGATGAACGCCCATAAACCCTTTACCTAAATCATGATCAATCAGTTGTTAACATTTTGCCACTTTTGCTTTTTCTCTTGTAAGTTTGTGTACAGAGAGAAAGAAGTGGCCAGCCTGAGCAAAGGGAGACCCATCTCTACTAAAAATAGAATAACTAGCTAGGCGTTGTTTTGGCTGCCTGTAGTCCCAGCTACTCAAGTGGCTGAGGCAAAGGATCACTTGAGCCCAAGAGTTTGAGGTTGCTATGAGCTATAATGCCACGGCATTCTACTGAGGGCAACAAAGTGAGAATGTGTCTCAAACATAAAAACAAACAAACAACCAGTTTGTTTGCCGGCCCCATTTCCCGAGGGTGGCAGGTTCAAACCCAGCCCTGGCCAAACTGCAAACAAAAAATAGCTGGGCATCGTGGCAGGCGCCTCATGGCTACTTGGTAGGCTGAAGCAAGAGAATGGCCTAAACCCAGGAGTAGGAAGTTGCCATGAGCTGTGACGCCATGGCACTCTACGAGGGCGATAAAGTGAGACTCTGTGTCAAAAACAAAACAAAAACAAAGTTTGTTTTCCCTCAATGTTAAAACAAAATGATGTTATTCGAGGACCTGCTGTACATTGTTTTACTAAAAGTTACAGTTCCTAAGAACCTGTTGACCATGGTAAGTTATAATGTATTTTTTTTTTTTTAGAGACAGAATCTCACTGTTTCGCCCTTGGTAGAGTGCCGTGGCGTCACTGCTAACAGCAACCTCCAGTTCTTGGGCTTAGACGAGTCTCTTGCCTCAGCCTCCTGAGTAGCTGGGATTATAGCTGCCTGCCACAATGCCTGGCTATTTTTTGTTACAGTTTGGCCGGGCCTGGGTTCAAACCCGCCACCCTCAGTATATGGGGCCGGCGCCCTATTCACTGAGCCATAGGCACCACCTGATGATAATGTATTTCATTTTGTTGTCATGGTGTTATTTTCTTCCGTTCTAACCTAGAATGCTCCCCTACCTCCCACCTTATTCTATATATCTATATTTCATGATTCATGTTTTTGAAGAATCCAAGCTACTAGAAGAAAAGTTATTCAGAACAAGAGGCTTCCAACAGTCAGCCTATAGTCCAGGTACACATATTTTTGGTCTGTATCCTACGTGAAAATGTTAATTTACTCTGGTGTTTAAACAGATTTCTGGTAATACTAGGCTCACATTTCATATGAATGTGGATAGCATATGAGTAGCAAGCCATCCCATTTAGTATTTGTCAGCTTTTACAGTATTGAACACACATGGAACTAAAAATGCATTTTAGTGATATTCGATTATCTTAGGTAACACAGTCACTGTGGCAGAACATTAAATCACATGGAATTAATTATGCAGCAATTGGCTGGGAGCAGTGGCTTGCACCTGTGATCCTAGCACTCTAGGAGGCCAAGGTGGGTGGATTTGAACTCAGGAGTTTGAGACCAGCCTGAGCAAGAGTGAGACCCCATCTCTAAAAATAGACGAGTGTTGCACCTATAGGCCAGCTGCTGCTCAGGAGGCTGAGGCAAGAGGATTGCTTGAGCCCAAGAGTTTGAGGTTGCTGAGATTCCTGTGAGCTATGGCACCATAGGACTCTACCAAGGGTGACAAAGTAAGACTGTCTCATAAACAAAATTATGCATCAATAAAATTATTCCCTTGCAAGCCTGGCGAGGTGGCCCACACCTGTAAACCCAGCACTCTGGGAGGCCGAGAGGTGGATCTCTTGACCTAACAGGAGAGCTCAGGAGTTGGAGACCAGCCTGAGCCAGAGCAAGACCCTGCCTCAAAAAATAGCCGGGCATTGTGGCCAAGCTATAGTCCAAGCATCTTGAAAGGCTGAGGCAAGAGAATCGCTTGAGCCTAAGGAAAGGATTAGAGGTTACTATGAGCTATGACACCACAGCGCTCTCCCAAGGGTGGCAAAATGAGACTCTGTCTCCAAAAAATAAAAATATTATTCCTTTGCCGAGTCCTCAATCTACATTCTCCAAAGAGGAAAGTCTCTGAAAGTCTCTGAAATAAAACTTTATTGCCCTGCTAATAACACTAATCTTCCCATCTGACAGAAGGATACTGGCCCCTGGCTGAGATCACTGTTTCATTAGAATTTTTTTATTTTTTATTTTTTGTAGAGACAGAATCTCACTTTATCACCTTTGGTAGAGTGCTGTAGCATCACACAGCTCACAGCAACCTCCAACTCCTGGGCTTAGGCGATTCTCTTGCCTCAGCCTCCCGAGTAGCTGGGACTATAGGCGCCTGTCACAATGCCTGGCTATTTTTCTGTTTTGCAGTTCGGCCGAGGCCGCGTTTGAACCCGCCACCTTCAGTATATGGGGCCGGCGCCCTAGTCGATGAGCCATAGGCACCACCTAGAATTTTTTTTTATTATTTGTTATTAAATCTTAACTTTGTACGTTGATGCATTTATGGGGTTCAGTGTACTGTTTTGATATACAATGTAAAATGCTTACGTTGAACTAAGTAACACATCCATTACAATTATGCTCATTTGGTAATAGTGTTGAAATGTACTGTTGCATCATGCACATTAGGTGAGGTCCCCCCAAATATCCATCCTCCTCCCATACCCCTCCCTTCCCTTCTACTTTCTGGACTGTAGTTATGTTTTACCATTCATATGGATGTGAAGGTGATTATATATTGATTTCAGAGTAGTATAGAGTACATTGGATACTTTTTTTCCATTCTTGAGATACTTTATTAAGAAGAATCTGTTCCAGCTCCATCCAGGTAGACATACAAGATGTGAAGTCTCCATCCTTTTTTTTTTTTTTTTTTTTTTCTTTGAGACAGAGCCTCAAGCTGTCACCCTGGATAGAGTGGTGTGGCATCACAGCTCACAGCAACCTCCAATTCCTGGGCTCAAGCGAGTCTCCTGCCTCCGCCTCCCAAGTAGCTGGGACTACAGGCACCTGCCACAACGCCCGGCCATTTTTTGGGTTGCAGCCATCATTGTTGTTTGGTGGGCCCAGGCTGGATTCAAACTTGCCAGCTCAGGTGTACGTAGCTGGCGCCTTAGCCCTTTGAGCCACAGGTACCGAGCTAGTCTCCATCCTTTTTTATGGCTGCATAGTATTCCATGGTGTACATGTATCACAATTTGTTAATCCATTCATGGGTCATTGGGCACTTGGGCTGTTTCCATGTCTTGGCTATTATGAATTGGGCTGCAATAAACATTCTGGTACAAATATCTTTGTTATAATGTGATTTTTGGTCTTCTGGATATATACCTAATAGAGGAATTATAGGATCGAACGGCAGGTCTATTTTTAAATCTCTGAGTATTCTCAAAACATCTTACCAAAAGGAACGTATTAGTTTGCATTCCCACCAGCAGTGTAGAAAAGTTCCCTTTTCTCCACATCCCCGCCAACATCTCTGGTTTTGGGATTTTGTGATGTGGGCTTATCTTACTGGAGTTAGATGATATCTCAAAGTGTTTTTGATTTGCATTTCTGTGATGATTAAGGATGATGAGCATTTTTTCATGTGTTTGTAGGCCATGCACCTATCCTCATCAGAGAAGTTTCTGTTCTAGTCTCTTGCCCACATAGAAATGGGGTTATTTATTCTTTTCTTCTTGATTAGTTTGAGTTCTCTGTAGATTCTAGTTATCAGACCTTTGTCAGAAGCATAATCTGCAAAAATGTTCTCCCATTCTGAAGGTTGTCTGTTTACTTTACTTACTGTGCTCTTGGCTATGCAAAAGCTTTTTAGTTTGATCAGATCCCAGTCATGTATTTTTGGTGCTGCTTCAATTGCCCCGGGGGTGGGAGTGGGGAGTCCTCCTCATAAAATATTCTCCCAGGCCAATTTCGTCAAGTGTTTTCCCAGCACTCTCTTCTAGTATTTTTATAGTTTCATGTCTTAAGTTAAAATCTTTTATCCAGTGATAATCAATTTTTGTTAATGGTGAAAGGTAGGGGTCCAGTTTCAGTCTTCTACAGGTTGACAGTTAAGTTCATCCAGCATCATTTGTTAAATAGGGAGTCTTTCCCCCACTGAATAGTTTTTTTGTTTGTTTGTTTGTTTTGGTAGAGACAGAGTCTCACTTTATCGCCCATGGTAGAGTGCCGTGGCATCACACAGCTCACAGCAACCTCTAACTCCTGGGCTTAGGCGATTCTCTTGCCTCAGCCTCCCAAGTAGCTGGGACTACAGGTGCCCACCACAATGCCCAGCTATTTTTCTGTTTTGCAGTTCGGCCAGGGCTGAGTTTGAACTCGCCACCCTCGGTATATGGGGCCGGCGCCCTACTCGATGAGCCACAGGCATGGCCCTCCCACTGAATAGTTTTGATAGGCTCGTCGAAGATCAAATGATGATAGTAGCTGAGTTCATCTCTTGATTCTCTATTCTGTTCCATAAATTTACCTCTCTGTTTTTGTGCCAGTACCATGCTGTTTTGATCACTATAGATTTATAATATAGCCTGAAGTCTGGTAACATGATACCTCCTGATTTGTTCTTATTTCTGAGTAATTGCTATTCAAGGTTTTTGTTTTTTTTTTTATTCCATATAAAACAAAGTACTGTTTTTTAAAGTTCTTTAAAGTATGACAATGGTGCTTTAATAGGGATTGCATTAAATCTGTAGATTGCTTTGGGTAGTATGGACATTTTAACAATGTTGATTCTTCCTAGCCATGAGCATGGTGGGTTTTTCCATTTGTTAACATCTTCAGCTATTTCTTTTCTCAGAATTTCATAGTTCTCTTTATAGAGGTCTTTCACTTCCTTTGTTAGGTAAATTCCCAGATATTTCATCTTCTTTGGCACTACTGTAAAAGGAGTAGAGTCCTTGACTACTATTGGCATATATAAAAGCAACTGATTTGTAAGTATTGATTTTGAATCATGAGACGCTGCTGCATTCTTTGATCACTTCTAAGAGTCTTGAAGTTCAGTCCCAGGGATTTTCCAGGTATAGGATCATATCATCAGTGAAGAGTGAGAGTTTGATCTCCTCTGACCTTATTTGGATACCCTTGATCACCTTCTCTTGCCTGATTGCTATGGCTAAGACTTCCATTACTGTGTTGAATTGCAGTGGCAACAGTGGGCAATCTGGCCTCGTTCTTGATCTGAGTGGAAATGTTTTCAATTTTATACCATTTAATATGATATTGGCTGTGGGTTTGCTATAGTTGGCCTCTATCAGTTTAAGAAATGTCCCTTCTATGCCT
>CAUYRH010024562.1:0-19527 GCA_963574655.1 Perodicticus potto | reverse complement strand
ACCCTGGAGAGAGTGCCGTGGCATCACAGCTCACAGCAACCTCCAATTCCTGGGCTCAAGCGAGTCTCCTGCCTCCGCCTCCCAAGTAGCTGGGACTACAGGCGCCCGCCACAACGCCCGGCCATTTTTTGGTTGCAGCCGTCATTGTCGTTTGTCGGGCCCGGGCTGGATTCGAACCTGCCAGCTCAGGTGTAGGTGGCTGGCTCCTTAGCCTGTTGAGCCACAGGTGTCGAGCCCCAAATCTCATTCTTTAGGTGACTCTGCTGGCTGCCAGCAACTATTGGTCCCCTTTCTCTCTCCCTTCCCTTTTTAAGGGTTCACAAACCATTTCAAAACCCATTACTGCCAACGTGTTTTATGTTCCCATGGAAAGTTTCTGGAATTATCCTTGTGGGAACATTTAAATATAATTTATGGCCCGAAACTGCTCTGCTGCAATGCTTGATTCTTCAAAAACCACTCATTGGTTCTAGGGTTACATGTGCACGTTCTTTCCTGGTGCTGCAAGACTGTTGAACGTTATTGGAAGACAAGGAAGTGGTGGGAGTGCTGGATAAGTCTCTTACTCTTTTTAACTTAATCTGAAGAATCCTTACTAAGTAATTTTGATGGATGTAGGTCAAAGACAGGAGGGAGGGTGACAGAAAGACACTAACAGGAATTAAGCACTTATTTTGTGTCAGGCATGCCATGCCCTCAATATTCACTCTCATTTCACTCTGTTAAAACTAAGTAGGTAGGGATTAGTAGTCTTATGTAGAGTTGGAGAAACTGAGGCTGAGCCAGTTCAGAGAAGTTAGGCAAGGTGCTCTAGGTCCCACAGCTGGTGTGGCTGTGTGCAGAGTTCACACCCAGCGCTGTTTGGCTCCACAGCCTCTATTCTTTGCACTGTGCCACAGAGCTGAGCTGAACGTAAAGTGAGCACGATATGGCGACAGCATGCCCCCCTCTGTGGTAAGGCTCACCACGTAATTCCTTTTATTTACGATCTGATTAATAAAATGGAAGTTTATTTTCTTTGAACACATCTATAGTATACAAGGTGGCAGCCTGGGGATGTTGCTCTGTGGGACAAAGGGAGGTCCAATGACTTTCTGAGCATCTCATTGCAGAAGTTTTAGCCCAAGGGTCAGCAATTCTTCAGCTCTGGGGGCTCCCCCAGAAACAGCAGGCCCCACGGGAGGTGCCTGTGGCCTGTGCCTGCAGCTGCTGGCAGCCAGGGAAGCTCTACAACCCACAGGGAGGGCCATAGACACAGAGGAGGTAGTGGAATGGAGTGGCAGGTGGGAGTGGTTATAGGAGGTGTGGGACAGAAGTGGTGAAGGGGGGAGAGAGAGAAAAAAATGCCAGGACGATCCTCAGGATGCGGGTTTGGGACACTGGATTTAGGAGAGTTCCATGTAGCCCAGGAGTAAGGTGGGGAGGACCAGGCGGGGTGGGGGAAGATACATTTGACTTGGATGAGTCGACTTTGATGTGTATGTGGAACATTCAGGTGAAGAGCTCCTTAAAGTGCGGGGATGGCAGAGCACTTTGGGGGTCACTGCTGTGAGGGGTGCCAATTCTGTGGAGAAAGCAGCACATGAGGCCTCCCCATAGGACTGACACACCCTTTCTCCACCCAGAGTGAGATTCTGCCGGGGCACGTGCACCCGCGTCCCTCCTCACACACTCACACACACTCCCCTCATGAACACATGCATATACTTAGATGCTGGCCTTGTGTCCCACACTGACCTCAGATGCACATCCTCAGACACTCACTTACCCCACATGCACCCTCACACACATGCATCCTTCTCATCACACACTCCTGCTCCTAAGCATGAAGCCAACCTCCTTCTCAGCCTCCGCAGAGAGAGGCCACTGTCAGGGGATGAATGCCCAGGGGTAGGCATGGGAGCTGCAACAGAGTGACAGCCAGGTGGCTCCCAGCCCCTCATTGCCCTTGACTCCATAGTGCTGGCTGGGGATGGACAGGCCTCCAGAAAATCCTGGAGAGGAATGAATGTGGGAACCAGAAGCATTTCTAGAGAGCCTCACGTTCCGCTGGTTGTCAGATGAGAGACCAAGGCTCAGTGAGGGCCCGCCTTGCCCAGGGTCTCCCTGATGGGAGGTGATGGGCTGGGGGCTCAGCCCAGCAGGCTGACACTACCTACTGCAGGTTCCTCTGTGTGCCCTGGCTGGCAAGTGTGACCACAGAGGGATCAGATATGGGCTCAGTTGTGTGGGTGGGACACGGGACCTGTCAGCAGTGCTGCAGCCAGATGTAGGTCTATGGTCTCCCTATGCTCCCTCCCTGGGCTGGGCCAAGCTGGTGGCTTAGAGTTGACAGTGAAGGCTGCTGTTAGGCAGCTCCAGGCCCTGTCCCTTCTTGCTCAGAATCCTGACCCTGATGGGGACACACAAGAGTGGCTGTCTTTCCTGACATCACCCTCATCATGTCCCTGAACAGCCTAGTTTCCCTTTAAAAATGACTATTTGTGGAGCTTTTATTTAAGAGTTATCTAAAATCTTCTTGAACTTGACTTTTGCCCTGGCCTCTACCATCTCTTGGGGGGAAATGAGTACTATAAATTGCATCCTGCCACACAAAGTTAGGCTACCTTTGATTTGCCTTGAATTCCCCTGTGTCTGAAATCTATCTGAAGTGCTGTGATCAGTGGCGAGGCCTCCTGTTTCCCTTTCTGGGGCCTGTGCAGTCTTCACCCCACAGAGTGGGCAACCCATCTGGTCTGAGAGTCCAGCTTCAGACCCACCCAGTCTTTTGGGGGCACCATGCTTCCACTTCCTAACTGGTGTCCTGACACCCCACCAAGTGCTGCTACCCACATGTTTTTTCTTAGGGACTTACTGCCTTTGTTATTATCATATGGCTTTATTTCTCCCCCCAGATATCATTTCTAATCCTATCACCCAATAGGACCACATTAGCCTGTTGATGTTCTTCCGTCTAGATTTTCTCCCTAGGCAGCAGTTTTGTTCTGTTTTGTTTTGAAGTTGGAAGCTAATCCCTTCTCATGCAGAGGGCATTTCCAGACCTGAGCCTCCAGCAGTGGCTTGCATGGGAAAAAATGAGTCACAGCTGTTATTCATAGTTAGATTTTTGAAATTAAGAGCAAGGAAGTACTTGCTGGGAGCTGGCACTGGGCTTGATGCCTTGGGGCAGGCATATCGGGGAACTCCGACCTATAGGGAGCTTACATTCCAGTTGCGGAGACATGGTCTAGCCATATGAAAAGCTGGGTGACACCACTGGCATGATGCATGTCACAAAGCTACTTAGAGAGTCTGGCATATTGAGAAGCACAGAGATTGATGGCATCTTCAGGAATTCAAGGTGGCAAAAATTGGTGAGGTGATCAGGAAAGCCTTCCTGGAGGAGGTGGCATAGCAGCTGAGCTTTGACATCTGAGTCAATTTGGGCAAGATGGATGGGGTAGGATGGTATTTCAGATTACAAAAGAGCCTGGAGAGTTATTTGGAGGTGGGAAAGCTCCAGACTATTCGTCTGGAGGCCTGAAGTAGCTCATTTGGGCTGGGGCAGTACTCTGGATTCAGCTGTGACCACTCAGCTGAGGAGTGTGCCCTGTAGGAAGCAGGGGACCCTGGAGATAGCTGATAAAGGTTCTGATTCAGAGGAAGGTGAGCAGAAGGTATTGTAGGTCCACTTTAAGGAATAGTAAGGGGCCACTGAGAAGATGGGGGCATCTGACAAGGAGCAGGCCTTGTCTTGCCATCTCTTGGACAGACCTTCTTTCAACCCAGAGCCAGAGCTGGCCTCACGCTGATCTGACTGGCCTCAGCTTTGTACGTGCCTCCGTGACCACGGTCTGGAAGCAGTGGAATGTCCACAGAGGTCAAACACTCAGCACACAGAGCCAGACTTCCTGGATTCAAATTCCAGGTCTATCCCATTAAAGTCCACCAGACAAAGGCCAGCAGCAACACACCTGTGGTCAAACAAAGTTAGGTTTATCAGTCTGCTGCAGGGAGGAAGTGCGCACATCATAGGGAATGGGGGCATCCCAAAGGGATGCTACTGAAGGAGGGGTGCTTGCAGAGTTTGGGGGCTGGAGTTAATTATAGTGCAGTCTTGGTCCGAGTTTGTAGACCAGGGGCATTACTGGAACAGTCAGGAGTCATATCTTTAGAACACACCAGCTGATATGGAATTGCTGTCAGATCAGTTTGTCTGTGGTCTTATCTTAGAACAGATGGGTGTGAACAAGCTGATGTCAAAAGAGTTTGAGCTTAGATAGTCTGTGATGAACATCACGGTGGTGAGTTTATCTGTTTTATGAGTCATTGCATAGGCCTTTCTGCAAGTGATGATTTTTATTTCAAGTCTCATTCATTGCCTAGCTGTCCATGTCCACAGGGCCACTTTATACTAAAGGTTTGCCCTTAGGCAAGTTACTTGACTTCTCTATGCCTTAGTCTCCTTATTGGTTAAGTGGGGAAACAAAAAATAGTAGCTACATCACTGAGTTCTGAGGATTAGAGAAATTAATATACTTAAAGTACCTAACAGTGTCTGACATACAGTGAGTACAGTATAAACGTCAGCCATTTTTAAAACCACAAGCCTTTAAGATTGATTAAAAGAATGTTGATGCCTCAAAAGAAAGGATAGTCTGCAAATCTATTTTCCACTTAAAGGAAAAAAGGTGGAACAGCAAAATGAGGTATCTTGACCAGGATGGGACACTGTCCCAGGGAAAAGCACTGTGATCTAGAATCAATGAGCCCTGTTTGACTGATGTGATCTTCTGAGAAAGAGCAAGGAAGGAGCCCAAAGGATCTGCAAGGAAAGGGTGGTGACACACTCCTCCTCAGTTTAGTCAGGGACAGAGCAGGAGCAAATGAAATGAATAGAGCAATGATACTGAGAATCTGGGTTTGATAGCAGAAGGGTCGTCTGTCTCTGTGTTGTTGAGTACTAGAGGGGGAGGAAAAGAGGCTGTGGGCTCCTGGCCACTTCTAACCAGCTTGGAAATTGCACTACCGGTTGGGACCTTTGGTCAGGGAGTCAGGCAGTTTCAGTTCTAGTATTGAACTTGACTCTTAGTAGCAGGGGCATGGCTTTTTGCCACTCAATCCTCACTCTAGGTCTTAGGTTCCCCTTGTATAGAATGGAGGTTTAAGGATAGGTGGGCCCTTCAGGCTCTGTATTTTCTTTACTTCAGGGTATCCTGGAGATCCTGGTCAATCTTTCCGTGACTCCAAAGTATTCCCTGAACATGTGTTCCCCTACCAATGGACATTAGATTGTCCCAGCCTTTTGCACTTACCAGCTACTGTGCACATTTTGTATGTGCCTGTTTATGGAATTTTACACATTTATCTTTAGGATGCTAAATGGAGTTGCCAGTTGACAGGGGTTGCACATTTGTGATTTTTCATGGCCATTGCCAAATTGCTCTCCCCAGAGGTTGTGCCAGATTATAATACTACTGCCAAGCTGGGGCCCTGCTGTTTTCTTTATGTGGTGAGGAATCATGGGTGGGAGGTCTTGGTAATCCCTCCACTGCTTCTTCCCCCTTGGAGGTAAAGTGACCTGCCCTGCTCCAGCCTCACTCCCTTTTTTTTCTTTTTTCTTTTTCTTTCCTTTGAATTTATTTCAGATTAATATGAGGGCGCAAATGATTAGGTTACACTATTTGAATTTCTAAGGTAAAATCCAAGTTGTAGTAGAGCCCTTCACCCAGGGATGTGCTATGTACCCTTCTTGCTCCTGTTTCTGAAGCCCCCAGGGGCTCAGCCAGGCTTGGCTTCTTGTTCCTCTCCTTGCACCTCAGCTCTGCTGTTTCCTCTGATCCTTGCCTTTCTGCTCTCTAGTTAGAGAGAGAGAAAGAGAGAGGAGAAAAATTAACGTGTTCCAGGTGCTCGGTGTCTCACCAGTGATGAGCCTGCGACTGCCATCATTCTACCTTCTGTGTACACACAGCTGGCTTTCCTCAGCCAGGGTGGAGGAGGGGCAGCCAGCCAGCTGTGTTTTATGGTGAAAGACAGATCCCTTATGCAGTGAGACTGTGGGTCCACCTGGCCATCTAGGCCTCTGCTTCCAGCCTTTAGTGAACTGAAGGATTACCTTTAGTGAGCTGAAGCAAGGCTCCTGATACTTGCTGGCAATTTCAACCCAGGAAGGTGCTGGAACATCTTAGATCTTGGTTGTGACTTGGAACCATGCTCAGGAACACTCAAATCTATCATCAATAACTGTCCATGGGCTTAGCTGAGGGGGAGGGGGCCTCCTGGACAGAGAAACATATGTCACAAACATACCCCAGGGAGCGGGAGCACCACTCTTCTTCCTGTTCTCTTTGATGTGATCGGTGTGTGCTAAAATTGCTTTAAGCATCATTTACTCAATTGTCCAGGTTCATGAAAGTGGTCATGAGGGGTGAAAGAAGTCACCCCTGCTTCTTTACACTGGCCTTTGAGATGTTTACAGGAGCCCCTCCCCCTATTATTCATTCATCAAACACCTCCTGGGCACCAGTGTGTGTTAGGAGTTGGCTGTGTGGGTACAAGTGCCTTGGACTGTGCCACTGCCCTAGGAAAGTTGCTGAGAAGAGACGTCTAGAGTGGAAAGCACAAATGTCACTGAAAAGGCAGGTGAAACATGTCTGGTTAATTCTGGCCCCCTCCTAATGACATCCCTCTTAGTTTGCACTCCCCAAGCATCTGATAATTTTGAGAGGGGAATGAATGGAGAGAGTCACAGTAGAAAGGGGGGGGGCAGCTCCCTGGGGAAGGCTGGGCAAGGTCTGGCAGGAGAGAGCTTCAGATCTGGGAATTTGCTAGTTTAATAGGGTCACTGGCAGGTGGTTTGGGTTTGGGTGAGTTTGCTGAGAGATAACTCTAGTCATCTGGCTGGAGACAGGAAAGGGACAGATTTCCTAGGGTCTTCTGAACTTAGCTTTTGATGATGAGATAGATGATGCCCTGTGACCATCATTAATAGGATGTGCACCTCTGAGTCAGCTGATTATTTTTCATCTTTGCAGTTGGGGTGGTGGTGATAGTGCGTGGAGTTATTTGCATTTTTTTGCCAAGTTCCTTTTACTACTGATGGATTCATTTCAACACACATCTGGTAAGCTCCCATTATGTGCCAGCAGTGAGCAGACAGCTGAGGTCCTGCCTCATTTGGAGCTGGCATTCCATGTGTACACTAGTTTTATGTTCCCAAATGTGACTCGGAGCCCATCCCAGAGAAGGGCACTCGGATCTTAGGGAGCTTGAAAAAGTTTGCACATTTCAAAGGATTCAGGCTCTACTGGTGGAATCTCAGTCATGGGGCAGATATTTGGGGCTGTTCACCCAATGTGAACAAATGGGGGACCCAAAGATCATAGCCTGGGGCTGGGCCATGTGTGTGATCTTCATACCCCTAATCCCTCTCTCTGGGACCCTTGGATGCCCTATGCATGGAGAAGGGGCTGGAGCATGGGAACCCTGCTCCCTGGGGTGGCGTCCATGATGCCAAGCTCCCTGGGCTAAAAGCCTCTTTGTCAGCAGAGTAATTGGATCTGACTGGCAGCAGGCAGGGAGCAGAGGTATTCAAGTCAGTCGGTGCTATTTTTAAACGCCCTCTCTTCCCTAGTGCAGATCTCAGCTCAGTGGGAGAGAACCGGCTCATCTCAGCCCCTGGGAATCAAAGCACAACCCCTCCCCCCAGAGTTTAAATTCTCCCCCCCATCCTCAAAATCAGATCTCAAATTGGGCAACTGCCCACAAATCTTGCCATGACCATGTGTCATGGTGTGGGGAAGGGTGGACTCCAGGGATCCTGGGGTGGAGGGGCCTTGGTATGGGCTGGTTGCCTGGCTGACCAGAGCAGACCCACAGCCCTGTTCTCTTGGTTGCCTGCAGCCCCAGAGGCTCCCCACTAAGCCTGCAGGCAAGCACGCCCCTGCCTGTCTGCTGCTGTCTCTACTCTTGGTAGCAGCTCACAGCTGCCAGTCACGCTCTGAAGGCAGAGCAGAGAGCAGCCACTCTGCTGTCAAATGTCCCACTGGGAGCTGCACCCTATCCTGAGTGCTGCCTGGGTGGTGATGAGGAGCTGGCGAGGCTGATGTTGGGTCTCACTGTGGAAGCTGCCAGTTTGTCTGTTTCTTTTCGCTTGCTGCACCTCCTCCCCCCAGCTCCCACCCCAGCAGCTGGCAGTAGGATGTTCCTCTCCAAGGCATGTGGGCAGATAGGAAGGGCAATCTCTGGTGGTCTTCTCCACTCTTGGAGAGAGGCAAGGCCATCTCAGACAGGGGCCATCTCAAAAGGTCTGAAAAACAGCTACCATGGAGCATACATCGTCCATGGTGAAGACGGTAGAACCGGATGCCAGGTGCAATCCCATCTTGTTACAGGTGAGGACAGAAGCCCAAAGAGAAGCCTACCTCAGTCAAGGTCGCTGACAGCTCCTCCCTGACTAGGACCCTCCAACACCCAATCCGCGCCCCTCCCCAATTCCTTAGGCCTTTGACTGCAAAGAATTAGGGCTGCTTCTACCTCAAACGTTACAGCCTCTCTTCGAGAAGCTGGAGGAGTTCCAGGAGTCTCCCAGCCTTAGCCCAGGGAGCCTAACTCTGTGGTACTCTGTTCAAGTTTATTGCTTCTGGTGACAGATTGAACTCAGCTGAGAACCCTGCCAGGACCTGTCTCCGTGTCGAGTGGAATTAGAATAAGGCAGATTGTCCACACCCTTTGCAAGGGTACTGATTTCAAGTTTTTATAAAACAGGACTGGCCAAGCCCAGCCCTATCTGGAAGCGGATCATGTGATGATGTCCCAGAGACCTTGGGAAGACACTCTCTGCCCCCAAATCTAACTGCTATTTCCTGTCACAGGGTGCCCAAGCCCGCAGCCCTGCGTGACCTTCCTTGAGGTCTGTAGTCACTTCTGAGTGGCATGGGAGGCTGCTCCCTGGCTGTGGAGTCTTATCAAGTCCCACAGACTGGCCGAACTCATATCCACCCTGTGTTACTAGCCCTGTGACCGGGAGTGTGTGACAGCAAGCTGTTTGCTTTGAGTCTCAGTTTACTGATCTCTTAACTGAGAAGAGAAGGAAAGCTGAAACTAGGGGAGAGGAGTGGGAGACAATTGTGGGGGCCCTGGGAACCTGGGCAAAGGGTTGGAGGGATTGAGGAAGGGCAGAAGAGCAGCAGCTTTTCCACTTTGCTATACTTACATTTTTTTAATTAGTTCACTTAAAAGACTACTTAGTATATCTTAAAAACCGCATAACATATGCACATAGTATAAAATTCTGTGATGTAAAAGGATATGTGTATATATATAAACATACATACGTGCACATAGATACATATATACATATATGCATATATGTATATAGAAAAGACCACATGCCCGTTCCCCACTGCCCCAGGCACCCGGGTAAAGCCACTGTTCTTGGGTCTCATGGATCTTTCCAGAAATCATCTGTGTGTTCACTTTTGCTGCACATATATTTTAATCTAAAGCATGCAATTTATTTCAAGCTCATGCAACACACTTGGCTTCATCTCTTATAAATGTTTGTTGTAACATCCTTAATACAGGCCTCGTTTGGGTAGGGTACTTTAAGTTTTCAAAGCACTTCATCCCAGCATTTCTCATCTGAATGCACGGTAATCCTGGAGGTAGAGAGGGCAATATCCTTATGCCCATTTTGCAGGTCAGGAAGATGAGGCTCAGAGAGGCTGGGGTACTTGCCTACGGTCACACAGGAAGTGAGTGAGGTTGGACTTGAATGAAACTTGCCTGACTCTCCAGGCAGATGCATCCCACTGCTTCCTTCAGAGAAAATGCTGCAGTCTCCGTATGCCCTATACAATAGGGATTTAATAAGAACCTGTTGCCTGGCAAACCAGGACTGTGTATGGGTACCCCTGACATGCAGGCCTGACTCATCTCAGCAGTCAGGGTTGGGTTGTGAACACTCAGACCACAGCTGCCCTCTATGTGTGTGCACACACTTGCACACACGCTCACATGTTCACACATGCCAAATGCACACACACATGCACAGAAACACACAGATGCACATATGCATGTTCACACAATGCCACACATACGCACATATCCGTACACACACAGCAAATTCACACACATGCTTGTCCCGTGCACATTCAGACTCATACCACACACACGTAGACATATTCCACACACACACATACACACACACACAGCCCTCAGGCTCCAAAAAGGCAAACTCAGCGTGTGGCATCCTGGCCTTCAAGTCCGCCTTGCCCTGGTGGGGAGGGCAGGTACAGCAGCAACTGGGGGGGATGGGCCACGTGAGAGGCCATATTAAGTTCACGGGGGCCCATTCTGCCCCCGTAGAGACCTTCATTCTGTGCCGTCACAGTACAGCATTGTGAACAGGGAGTACACCGGGGCTGTGGGAGGGTGTGTGTGGGATCCTGCTGGGCCTTATTCTTGGCTGTAGCCACCCCACTGGCTTCACATGACATCTGCAGTCAAAGCCTAAGAGTTGGGGGCAGGTGAGGATGCAGAACCCAAATCAGCCTTGTTGCAGGGCCTGGGGGAGTCCCTGTGTCAGTTTTTTTTTTTTGTCAGTTTTAGGTGTCCTTTCCCTGGGCCTAGATTTTGGCCCAGGCCAGAGTTTGATGCCTGTGAAAACACGAATGGCCGTGTGAGACCTAAGCTGGCAAACTCACAAGCGACAGGCACAGGAGCCCCTCCTTCACTGAGTGTAACCTTTGGTGGTGCTGACAGTGAAGGAAGGACAGGCTTGGAATCAGAAAAATTGGCTCCCAATCCCCAACCTGGGCCAAGTGACATCAAGCAAATTTTTCTAACCCGCTGAACTTTAGTTTTTCGTCTCTAAAATGGGTGTAATTTCCATAAATCCTGCACCGGATCATTTTGAGGCTGAATTTGGGAAAAGTTTTCTAAGAGGTAAAGTGATACACTGACATGACCATGACCATCAGTGGGACTGAAGCAGAGTTCATGAGGGATCTGGAGCAACTAAGTGGGAGGAGAGATGAGCAGGGAGGCAGGAAACAGGGTTTGAGAAGTCCTGGAAATGGAAAGAACTTTGGATGGGGGAGTTAAGACACCCTGTGTGGCAGCAGCTGGCTACTCAGGGCTGGGGTTTGTTCTCAGCCTTCCTGACTTTGCTGCTGGCATTTTCACTGCTAATTAACATGTCATAGGGGTGGAGGGTAAGAAAAACTCCAAACAATTGATTTGTCTATTTGCCAGCACATCTGGGAAAAGGCTGGGTGTGGGAGGTCAAATTGAGGCTAAAAATCAGTGCTACACATTCTGAAGGAAACACATGGATTTGTGGGTTTCATTCTCTGTTGCTATCACTGGTTAAAGTGTTGTGCCCAAATTTCGGAGTCCTCCCAGAAGAAACTCACACCAGGTGCCCTGATGCAAAAACAAAGGGTGAAGTTTATTACAAGCTTAAGCTTGGGCATTTGGCTCCATCAAAATGGCAGATCGATCGGAATGGCCCAGAGGGGTGGGGCTGAGGTATTCTTAGAGTGTACTGAAAGGAAGTTGGGAGGGGGGAATGGAATAAGGGGAGTGGGATAAGGGAAGGGTGGAGTAAGGATGAGTCCAGGTGTCTTGTCACTTGATTGGACACCTCAGAGGTGCCAGGGACGGGTGAGTGGTTGCTAAGCAGGAAGGGGCTGGTATTGTTCAACCAGTGGGGGTGGTCAGGGGAACGGGAGCAAGGAACCAAAATTTACAAAACTAGCATTACACAGCAAATTACACAGTGACCTCTAAAATGGAGTCTGTTAACAAAATGGCATCACATCGGTCCTTTCAAAAGCTCTAGGAAGTCAAGGTTCAGTTGCAATCTTTTCAGGGAGCAATGGGCAGGGAGAGAGGAGGTGTTTAAAGCACTCTGGCTTTGTAAGGAGAAAGGCGATACAGGGACTTGACTTGTGATTTAGGGACCCAATAAATAAGTCATCCATTCATCCATCCATCCTTCCAATCCAGGGAGTGTTCCAGCCATGTCCTTAGGGTGTTTTGGGTATTTCAAGGAGAGAATATGAGGATTTTGCTCTCTGAGCATTCAAACACATTCAGAACAATTAGAGCATAATTCAAAAGTGAGTCCCCACCTCAGTAATGGAAACACACCATTTGTATCAGTTAGCTTTTTCTGTATAACAACCACCCCCTCCAAAACTTGGTCCTAAAATGACAACCATTTATGTAGCTCACAATTTGGCGGGTTGGTAATTAGGGCTGTGCTCATTTAGGAAGTCCTTGTGGTCTTATCTGGGCTCCCTCATCAGTCTGTGGTCAGCTGCTGGGTCAGCCGAGACTGATTAGTCTAGGGCAGTTATCTTTGCATTGTGCATCACTTCATCCTCCAGTAGATTAGCCTGGGCTAGTTCTTATGGTCTAGGCAGAGGACCAAGAAACACACAGAGGGAGGAAACTGCAAGGACTTGAGGCCCAAGCTCAGAATTGTGTGATGTCACTTCTGTTACATTGTTTTGGCACATAGCCAAGTCTAGATTCAAAGTGTGGGGAGACAGACTCTGCCTCTTGATAGAAGGAGCAGCAATGTTACCTTGCAGGGTGTGAGCATACAGGGAATTAGGGCTATTTTTGCAAACCATCAATCATACCATTCTTCTAGTTGCTCAAGACAGAATATCTGGAGTCCATCTTGTCCTCAGTCTCTCATGCTCTTTATCCAACCAGTAAGTAAATTTGGTCACCCATACCCATCCTACCCTTGAAATGAAATATATTTTGGATCTAACCATCCCTTCCCTTCACCCCTACTCCCACTGCCACCCTAGCCCAAGAAACTATTGTCTCTTGCCTGGTCCCTACTTCTTCCCTCTGTCCCCTGCAGCCTATTCTACTCCGTCGCCAGAGAGTCAAGTCCTAGCACTCCTCTGCTCAGATACCCACTGTTGGCTCTTAGCCTCATTCAGAGTCAAAGACAACAGTCTGGGTCCTGCGAGTTCCTGCAAGATCTGTGCTCCAGCCTCCCAAGATCGGTCTTATCCCTCTAAACCCCAACCACATAAGTCTCCTGATGTTCCTCCAAATGCCAGGCTTGCTGTCACCACAGGGCCTTTGCATGTGCAGTTCTAGCTGCTTAGAAAGAATTTTGCCTGGATAACTGCCTACTCAGCCCTTCACCTTCCTCAGCTCTTTATATAAAAATGACCTTTCAGTGAAGTTCTCCTGGCCATCCTACTGAGAAGGGAAACATCCCTTCCATTCTTTCTCCCTGTTTCAGTTTTCTCCATTGCTCTATCATCATCAATAAATGATGTATTTTCTTATGTATCTACTTATTGTCTAGACAAGCACTATTCAACAGAAGCATAACGTGAGACACATACATCATTTAAACTTTTCTAGCAGCCACATGAAAAAAGTAAAAAGAAACAAGAGAAATTTTGAAAATAATAAACATTATTCAATTTAGCATATGCAAATATTATCATTTTGACATTTAATTAACTTTAAAAGTTATTAATTGTTTACATTATTTTGTTTGTACTAAGCCTCTGTAGTAGTCTGGTGTCTATTTTATCCACACAGCACATGTGAATTTGGACTAGCCACTTTTGACATGTGGTGACCACACTGGCCACTGCAGAACTAGATAACTATTCCATGAGGGCAAAGTCTTTGACTGCTTTGTTCACGGCTGTGTCCCTAGCACCTAGCACAGTGCCTGGAGCATAGTAGGCATGCAATAAGTGTTTGGTGAGTGACCAAGTTGAGCTCTGAATCAATGAGTTATGTGGCACAATAGTTTCAGGCCCAGAAAAGAGCTGTTGTCTGGCTGTTTCTGGGGTGGAACTATGAAGGGAGTAGGGTTGGTCTTTCTCTTCCAGCCTTGCCAACTCAGTCAGCATTTCCCTGATTTTCCATTCGCTTGGACAGACAATCTCACAAGTTCATCCACACTGGGAAATATTAGGACTTAATGTGTTGGCCTCTATTGGGCATTTGCACTTTTTCTTTCTTTCTTTTTTTTTTTTTTTTATTAAATCACAGCTGCGTACATTAGTGCAATCAAGGGGAGCATTTGCACTTTAAATGTAGAAATGAGAGAAAGTAATGCTTAATCCAAAGCATGGCTCTCTCCTGGAGAATTTTTGGCTCCAGTGAGAATGCTGTTACTAGACCGTAAATCACACTGGTGTCCCTGAGTTCACCCCAGAAGTAGGCTCTTAGCCAGGGTGCTTCTGTTGGCAGCTGCCCTTGGGTGGCCTGCTGCTGGGCACTCTGGCTTCTCTCCCCTGCTTGGTATCATCTTACTACAGACTGCAATGGGGCTTTATGGGAGGAGTGAAGACCAGGGAGGAGCAGGTGCTCTCAGAATTCAGGAATGTCTCTAATTCAAGGAAATCACTGAGCCCATTTTCTGCAGCCAGTCCTGGGCCATGCCCCGTAGCGGGTGAGAAGCCTGTATACTTTGTAAGACACTTTCTCAAGAGTATTCCCCCTGGTAGGGGGGCAGGGAAACACCACAAAGCTGAAACCCAGAGGTAGGAAGCTGTCCCTGTCGCTGTCATGAGGGCTTGCCAGAGAGTAGGTGCAGTCTTGGCCTTCAGGGCCTCTCAGTCCATCTGGGGTGACCTGGTGGAAGGGACACTGGCCTGAAAAAATGATGTAGGATGCTAAGTGATGAGTAGAGTAGACAGGGCCCAGCCTAGTGAGGGCAGGCTGGGGCAGGAGGCAAGGAAGCCAAGGCCAAGCATGGACAGCCAAAGGGCTGAGGGTCACTTGAGGTGACTAGGGATGGGCCTTTGCTGCTTGTTAGACACCTAGAGCTGCCAGCCGGAGAAACCTATGGTTCTACCTCTGGCAAGTCTCTCCTCCCTGCCCCACCCCTGTCTTCTCTCCCTGCCTTTTATTATCCCCCTTCCTGTTCTCTCTCTTAGCCTTATCTCTCTCTTGCCTTCCTTTTTCTGCTTACATATTTCTCCCAAGGTCCCCCTTTACTCTCTGCTTGCTTGCTGTGACACACACACACACACACACACACACACACACACACACACACATCCCCTAGACAGGGCTGCCCCACGGGCAGTGATGTTTGGGAATCCAATTTGACTGACTCTGGCTGCCTCTGACAATAAGCAGATACCTCCTGTCGGATGAGATTTGATTTCAGGGGTATGGGGAGGCCAAGAATTCCCACAGCACCTCGACTCATTGGCTGCTGCCTGAAATCTCACTATTAGAGCTTCACACCATGATTCCCTGAGAAAAGCCACACCCTAAACCCTTCCCCATCACTGCACTTCAGAGCGACCGGCCCAGGAGCCAGGCTTGGAGCAGAGCAAAGGAGGGCACAGGAGAGGGTGATGGTGGGAGAAACAGTTCTCCTGGAGTGAGTGGGAGGCAGAGAACAAAGTTACTTTTTTCCATCCACAATATTCACAGGGGCAGGCCTGTGTAAGTGTAATGTGTGCTCTGCAAACCCTGGTGAGAATAGCCCTGGTTTTAGCAGCTTTTAAAATTTGATCTGGTCATTCTAGGCACCAAGTGATACTAATGTGAGCTGGGCTCAGGTAGCTCACTTAGCACTTCTTAAAAGTTATTTGTGGGGTTTTTTTGGGGGGGGGGTTGTTTTCTAATTTCTTTATCAAAAATACAGTATTAAGAGAATATCTGAACTCATGACTTAAGAGGAACTACACATGGTTTTCAAAAGCTCACCATGCCACCCACAGCGCACATCCTTCTTCCTTGGGCAGGAGTGGGAGGAAGGACCTCTGTTCTGGATTTGAACCCATTTCTTCTGCCTTAGTTGATAGGGATTCACATTAACCAAATCTGGGCTGGGCTCCCAACTTTGAGTTGGACTTGCTGCCGGCCTCTGCATTCATCACAAAGTCTGTGGTTCTTCAATCCAAGTCTTTCTACCTTGCTTATTCTCTCCTTTAGTGACATTTGTCTCTCTGCCGCCATCGCATATCCATGCAGTGCTAAGACACTGTGAGGCAGCTGCTTGCACATGACCAATGTGTTTTAGGAAGGTGCTGCTTCCTACATGTTCAACCATTCGTTGTGATTTATTCCTTCATCCAGCAAGTTCTTACTAGGTATTAACAAAGTCCCCTCCCATCAGGGTTTTGAGAGCAGAAATTCAGTTCCTTGGAAGAAGCTGAGCTTTTCATTAGAGATCAAAGCCTGGCTCTGGGGAAGCATCACAAAGCTGCTCTTGACAGTAGAAGATCCCTTTGGGTATATCACTTCCTTTCTAGGCCCCGGGTGTCCTCTGCTGGACAGGGAACTAATAGAGAGAGAGGAAAGAAAGCAGGCCCGTGGCAGCCCAAAGGGTTGAGCCAGTGAACAGGCCTTGTAGAGTTGATCGACTGGAGCAAAAGAGATTAAACTGATTTACCTTGAGTAGATAAGGAAACCAGAAGAGTGGCCTATGGAGCTGGGTTCTGGGCAGATGACTGACTTTCATTTTCTTCATCTCTGCTTTGTCTGGCTTGTCATCAAGTAATTAGTTCATAAAGTATCCCAGTTTCATGGTCTGCCATTCAAGACTCCATACAATTTGCCCTCTCCTCCATCTTCCCTGTTTCACCTTACCAAGTACCCTGCCTCTGAGCAAGTCACAAAGGGTGTATTACCTAGTCACATGGAATTTAATGTCTCCCACACTGGAGAACACAATGTGGGCCATTGGGAAGCTCGGAAGAACCAGGAAATGGAGTTCTGAGGTGCATTAGTGCATAGGGAGGGTGCTCTTTGGGGGCTACACTGAGTAGAACATCAGGTCTGTTTTTGCACACAGGCCTCATGGCTTGCATCTCCTCCTTCTGCCTTGGCTCAGGGCTCCAGGCTCTGTCCCTGTCTTAGTCTGGTTGTACTGCTATAAAGGAATACCAGAGCCTGGGTAACTGATGAAGAAAAGAGATTTATTTGGCTCACAGTTTTGTGGGCTGTACAAGAAGCATGGCACTAGGATCTATACTGGCAAGGGACTCAGGCTGTTTCCACTCATGGTGGAAGAGGAGCTGGTGTGTACAGAGATCACAAGATGAGAGAGGAAGCAAGTGAGAAAGTAAGATAGAGAAGATAGAGATAGAGATAAAGAGAGGGGGAGGTGCCAGGCTCTTTTTAATAAGAAGCTCTTGCATGAACTAATAGAGCAAGAATTCACTGCCAAAGAATGGAACCACACCATTCACGAGCCAGGACCCAAACACCTCCCACCAGTCTCCACCTCCAACACTGGGAATCGAATCTCAGCGTGAGACTTGGCAACACAACCACACCCAAACCATAGCAGTCCCTAAGGACTACTATTGCTCCTTCCTTACTGTTATGCTTTTGCTTCTCTCCCCCATCTCCCCTTGGCAGATGGTGGATGATCAGTTTGGCCAATTTTAACTATGACAGGTCAAAAGGAGGAGAAGGAAGTCGAAGTCACAGGGCGTTTGGATCATCTGCCCAGTGTTCATGCTCCTCTCTTGGGCAGTGAGTTGGGCCTCTGCACGGACAGCTGCAGCAACGAGGAACTTTGGGGGACAGAACAAATTCTGGGAAATGTCTTCTTTACACTGACTCAAATCTACATATCAGAAAGAGCTAATCCTTTTGACTGCAATTATCACCTGACCTTGAGTTTCTTCTTCCCTGCTGCACCCAGATTCTCCCACTGTTCCTTATATCAGATGACTCATATTCCCTGACAACCCATTCTCCATCATCAGGGTCCAGTTCATCAATATTCATCTTCCAATGATTCTAATACCTGAGAACTTTCCTCTACTTTCTTCCTTCAGTTAAATCCTGTGAAATGCAAGACTTAAGCCCTTTTCCATGAGGTTTCCAGAGGTACTATGGGATTTGTCCTACTATAGAAGCACCTGGCAGGCCAGAAGCACGTTGGCCTGCTCTACAAAGCTGGAACTTGCCCTTGGCAAGGCAGGGGGGAGGCCTGAGGTTACTGGTCAAAGTGAACTGGACTTTGCTAAACAGCCCCACTCACCAAGGCTGATCTTCAGCATCTCTCACAGAAGATTCCAACTTGTTCCTCATGAACACCAGCAGCTGCTGCCTTGTCATCTCATGGTCACTTTCTTCAGCAGGAACAGGCTTTTTCCTAGGGGAGCTTCAGAGAGGGAGAGGGAGAGGGAGAAGGACCAGGTATGGAGGTGAGATTACCAGGGCCAAGGCATGTCATTCAGCGACCATCCGGGAAGGGACTCTGGGAGTCCCATGTGTGGCCGTGGAACAAGCCACCCCAGATTTCCTGGCCTCCAGGTCGTCATCTGTAGAGTGAAGGCTACCCAGTCTCTGAGCTTCATTCAGCTCAGATATTTAATGATTTTGTGAAGAACCGTGTTTTTTTGCTAGCTAATAATGTAATACTTACCTTCCCTGAGTGAATACGATCTTTCTGCCTTTCTTTCCTCTCTCCCCCTCTCTTCTCTCTTCTTCCCACCTCCCTTACTCTTTCTTCCTCTTTTCCTCTTTCCTTCGATATTTAATTACCCCACTCCAAGAAGATGCCTGAGGCCCCTTCTAAGATCAAAGGGTATGCACTGTATGAAAACATTCACATCACAGCATATTATTGGAGATAAAATTTGTACATAAATAAAATGCCAAGTATAATAGGCTCAATACCACAAGCCGGTTAGAGAGGGGAATTTCAGCCATCTGGGGGGCCTTGGAGGGCTCCATGGGGAGTTAACATCCACCCTGGGCAATCAAATTGGACAGTCTGGCAAGGCCGGGTAGCAGGGCTGGGGGAAGAGAATGGCCATAGAGGGCCCAAAGGCTTTCTGGGATCCTGGGGACTCGTGGGGATGAGAGGGAAGCTCACACAGGGCAGCAACAGAGGGAGAAAGAGGGAAGAGAGGCCGGGAGGGGCAGGCATCTGGGCAGGGGATGGAGTGCACACAGGCATGCTCTAGGAGACTTAACGTAGCAACCACTTATTTGGAAGGGAAATTTGGAAGGTCAGCACTGGGTGCCCTGCCTTTCACTGTCCTGGTCCCTGTCACTGCTGGCCACTGTGGCATAGCACTGCCAGTTTATCTCAGACCTGGCCTGTTCAGCTGTGAACCCTGGGGGCAGTCACAACGTTCACTTCATAAACATCCTCCCGGTGCTTTCTATTCCACTGCTCTTGAAAGAGATGAGGGTTTCAGCCTGTGTGCAGGATTGAGTGTCATCATTGCTGGTCACAAGGCTAGGACACTAAGGTCAGAGAAGTCCACTGTGCCCTCCAGGTCTGACTGAGAGGGGAGGTGCACTGGTCTCTGGGATGGGGCCCTTACACCAGGTGACGCTTCCCAGCTTTGAAAGCTTCTTGGCAGGGAGGCATTCCTCATTGGCCTCTGTGAGCAGAAATCTGCTTTTCGTTTTTGTTTTTTCTTTTTGAGACAGAGCCTCAAGCTGTCACCCTGGATAGAGTGCTGTGGCATCACAGCTCACAGCAACCTCCAATTCCTGGGCTTGAGCGAGTCTCCTGCCTCTGCCTCCCAAGTAGCTGGGACTACAGGCGCCTGCCACAAC
>CAUYRH010024561.1:0-10500 GCA_963574655.1 Perodicticus potto | reverse complement strand
ATCTGAAATATTTTCATCAAACTGGTTAACATAGCCTTCATGGCGTTTTCTTAGTTATTGCGTTCAGACACTTATATTCTACATTTAGTAAATTTCACATGTACACTTGGATGATGCAGTAAATATCTCTATTAATAGCTAATTTTAGTAGTATAATTTTGCAGTATTTAATTTTTAAAATGGGCCTCAAATCATATAAGATTTAAGACCCACAGAACTGGAAAGAGGGTGTTATCTGAAGATTACTGTATAAGGAAAGGTGTAAAATACCTACCATTTATGGAAGAGGATAACATGAAAATACATAAAGTCATTTGGAGCCAATAAATATTCTTTAAATAATTTGAGTAATCCTTGAAAACTTTTATTGGGTTGATAATAATGTCTGTAGTTCGGTATTTATACTCTGGCAGCCCTGATGATAAAGTAGAATGGTGATAAAAATATTGTTAAGAGGTAATTAAGTAAAAGTTATTAGGAGGAGACATAAATATATATTCAAGAAATACATATGTGTAAAATTTTTGAGTTAAAGCCTCATTCCATATAGGAGCAAAAGATAAAGGAAAATTTAAAAAAAAAAAAAAAAAAAACAGGCAGTAATATGGCCTATTTCAAGGTGCCTAGAAAGATGACACTGATAATAACAACTACAGTAATAAGTTTAAAAAATAAATTGACGGAGGTACATGTCCTGGCTATATGTTGAAAAAAATATCACCCAATTTTTCCTCCCTCTTCAAACCAGCATTGGTAATTATCCTTTCCCACTTACAGACCAACTTCTAGAAAGTTGTCAATATTCACAAACTTCTTTTCTGAGGTTATAAATCACCAACCTCCTTCAATTTGAATTCCAGTTCCTACCCTCTTGTAAAACTCATCTTTCAAAAATTATCAGCAATCTCAATGTTCCTAAACATCAACATATACTTATAAATGTCATTATTTCTACATATTAATGGTATCTCAACAGCGTAAAATAGATGGCATTCCTTACTAAAACACTCTTTAAAAAAACAAAAAGCTCTCAGCTTTTCTCTGACACTCTGTACTTTTTTCTATGTCGTTTTTGAATTTCCTCTTCTGTACAGCTATCCAATGTCAAATCTCTTAAAAGTCAGTTACCAACCATCTCCTTTGTCACTTTATAATCTCTCACTAGAAGGCATCATTCATATCTTCAATTACTGTATCTACGTCTATGACTCACACATGAATATATCCAATCCGGAACTTTTGTCTGCACGTAGTATTTGTGTGTATGTGTATGACTGACAATTAACTTCACAAACTCACTTAGAAAAAGTGCTGCACACCTCATTGCTGAATATCACTACAGTCACCTTTGAAGTATCCCCTTGGAAAGCTATGCACTGATGCTGGCACCTCGTCCACCCTTCAGAGCAATTTTGGAACTCTTTTTCTGGAATGACTATCAGAGCCGTCATCGTACAGAGGTCTGACAATTAAATTTGAGACCTGGCCACTTTGTGCTTACTTTAGTAGCACCGTACAGATAACTTAGTAAGGTTTCATTACCTTGTTTTGTCAAGGTCTCACAGTTGTGTTCATGTTGATGTGTGGTGGTGTCTTGCTTAGTGGTGATACCACAGTGAATCACCTGAGTTTCAGATATATCCCTCTCTGCCTTATACAGTAGCAATCTCAAGACCTAATAATAGTCAAATAAATTATCTCTGCTTATCATACCAAGGAATAAATAAACATGTCAGCATGTGGCATCATGTAATGCCCATTGTTTCAGAGCACAGCACGTTATAATACCCCAACTCCACATATAGAATATTGTTTCCAAAAATATATACTAGTTGTATTTTTAAAAGGCAGTCCCAACATTCTATTAGCACTTCACTCCTGGATTACAGAGCATGTGGTAGGATCAGTGGACTCCATGGCCATGTGCCATGGTCACATCCCCTTATCTGTAAAGCGGATGCTCAGCCTCTGTTATGTAGGATCTCATCCTGATAAATCCTCTTTAATCCTAGAGTAATGAGACTAGATAAAGAAAAGTTGAATCATCGTCTCCTCAAGGATGAAGGGAGTCAATGAAATCAACTTTGCTATGTGGTGGGTGAGAGATGGAAGCATGTATAAGGTTTAGAGTTAATTTTTGTTACAGACAAGTAAACATTCAATGGCATTAACTAAACTGGCCTTGATGAGGAGTCGGAGATGTTAGGGACATGTATGCCCTTCATCCCTCTGCTGGAGAGTTAGCTCACCACAGACATTGGACAACAAGGTGGGTGGGATAACTCTTTCAGCAGAGGTCACCAGTTGTTACTTCTGGCCACACAGTGTTTACTGCATGCTTGGAGTAGCCACAATCACAGGACTGAATGACCCTCATACGTCATGGGCACTCTTACAGATAAATCCCCAGATACCTATTTCCAATCGTTCACTTTTGTTATTTTCTGGCTCTCAATCAGCTAATCATTTCTCACTGCTCAAGAAAACACACATGCCTTTATATGAGGCTGTTTCTTCTTTCACATCAAGTTGAAGGCCATTTAAAATTCTACTCATTATGAGAATTTTACCTGTTTTTCAAAGCCACTTATAAATATGGGGATAAAACATGGCAACATCTCTACCTATCTTCAGTTTGCTGAACCTCATCATCATGAGTTGGGCCATGTGCTTACATAAATTGCATATGCCCTGCAGTTTTGCTTGCATCTTCAGCTGAATGTGCTATGTCTACCCTATGATGGATTTCTGCTACTGGGTTGACATAATCAACTCATGATAGATAGCTCTGAATTCAAAACAATTTGACCCCATTGTTAAATATTCAGTCTCCATAAAATCCAGCGGCATGTTCAGAGCAGCTTTTCAAATTCTGTAGTTTCCTGTGGCAGCCCACACACTATTGCCCTAAAACATTAGACTCTTCCCTGCAGCGGTCCCAGATATTCTACATGCTAACTTCATCTGCTACAAATGCATCTGGAAGCATTGGCCCATTTGGTTCATATCATGTAAGCAGAAACTGTTTAACCTCTTCTCGGTGGCCTTTCTGGGACCCTGCTCAAAATGAATGGTCTTCTGACTCAACTGATAAATTAGCTGCAACGTTACTTCCAGATGTGACACGAAGAGATCTGCGAAGCAGGTGCTTCATTTTCTCAGCGGTAAAGTGTGGGGAGAATACGTGTCCTTTGTTCTATAGCCATGTCAGAATTTACCCTCTAATGGACCTAACAATTTTATGATATGTCAAGTATATGAGCTTTTGGTTTTATCTTTTAATATAATCTGGTGCATGTGTGCCTCACAGGGCATCTAGTGTGTACCAGTAGTTTGATCTGCTTCTCAGTCCCTTGATCTACAGGTTTGATCTACTTGTCACCACTATAGTGGGAAAGCTCAACATGGTTGAGACTATCAAATTGAAGTCCTGTATGACAAAGAGCACAGGCATTGTATATCCCAGGGTAAGGCCTTAAATGCAGCTTATGGTTTTTCCCGTGACCATATCTCACTGTCTCTTGCACGTGCAATGCTTCGTTTTCTTTCCAAAAAAAGGGCTGGAAAGACCACATTTGATTTGCCAGATCAATAGCATCTAGTGCTTGCTATGTAGCTATTGATCTGGCAGAAGTATTCTCATCAATTCTTGTCATAAGTTGTTATTGTCTATTATTATCTATTTTATAGATCCATTATTGTACATTAGATATACCCAGCACAGCAGTTACAAATGAAGCTGCCGGTGAAGTTACGGTACTCCCTATAAAAGAACACGAGTCAGCCAGGTTTTGAAAGGGCCAGACTGGAGAATTAAGCAGGGATATAAAGGTGACGCCACCCCTGCATCTTGGAAGTCTCAGAGGGTGGAGCTAGTCTTTCCATCATGACTTCTAACTTACCATGTCTGGGCTTGTGAGGTCATGGGGTTAGGGATATTTTCTTGGCCTTTCCTACTTTGCATTTCTTATTTCATAAGTGGAATTCTTTCCTATTTCTGCCTTTTGGTATGTAGATGTATCTCCCACACCAGTGGCACCATTGTATAATATTTTGAGAAAAACCTCACTTATTTGGTTTCATGTGTTCACAACTGGAGAGAAATTTTGCATCGGGGTTAATCCTACCTGGTGTCTCATTAATATCTGATTCGGATGACATCTAGATGAGACTAGACTTTAGAGGAGGTGGTGGATTAATTTAAGACTTTTGGGGTTATTGGGATGGAATTGGTGTATTTTTTGTGAGAGAAGGATATACATTTTGGGGGAGTCAAGGGAGGATTCTACAGGTTGAATTGTTGTGACTCCCAAATTTATACTGTGAAGCCCTAATCCCCATGGTAATGATATTTGCAGATGGGACCTTTGTGAGGTAATTATGGTAATTAAGTCACAGGGGAGGAGCCTTCATGATGGTATTAGTGACTTTTAAGAAAAGAAATGTACTTGCTTACTCTTCATTTACCAGTTAAGGAAACACCACATGGGTTGCATACAACCTATGAAGAAGGTTTTCACCAGAACCTGATCATGATGACATAATCTCGGATTTCCCAGTAACGAGATCTGAGAAATAACTTCTTCGGTTTAAGCCACGCTCTACACTATCCTTGCTATAACAGCCCAAAGTGACAAAGACCAACACAAAGCCCATAAAGACAGGCCCACCCTCATGGCGGCATCTATCCTTAGTTGTCTCCCAAAGGTTTCCTTTCTAAAACCCATCACACTGGGAGGAGAGTCATGCTTTAACATATGAATTTTAGGTGGAAATGATTCTACCCGCAGCACATGGTATTCCAGGAGTCACTCTTTCTCTGTGGATCACTTCTTGTGGATCTTGGCTGCTTTCATCTTGGCTGAGTCCTGGCCCAGAAAACCTGCAACCGCTTAGGGAGGCTGTTGCCATTGACCATTGGCTGCTTGTCAGACACTGTGGTACTGAGATGTACTTCTCTCAATTACAGCTTGACGTGACTGTATGTACTACCAGTGTGATGTGTGCAGTTTGAATCAAGGTATTTGAGGCCTGATAAAAGGGGCAGAATGCTGGTGTCGTGTTTATATAGTAATCCTGAAAGCCATTTTCTATGCTATTTTTTGGCACTGGGATTCTGAGGCTCTCACTGTCCCCAGAGCCATCACTATGGGGTTTTTATTTGTTTATTGCCCTCCTCCATCGGAGAATGATGCTGCTGGATATGGACTTCTCCCAATTGCAGAACGTTCCCTCCTTAGTGGTAACTGGATGCTGGAACACAGTGCTGACACTGCTCAGAATCACACATGCTTTCTAGGTTAAAGGCAATGTTCTCTCTAAGGCTCTCATCTCTTCAAACACTAACTCCAAGTTCATGGGATTCCAAGTCCCCTTATGTTTCTGACCGACTGGCTACAAATTTGGGATGCCTTCTTACTCTTGAATGAGTCCCAGAACTTGGAAAAGCGCTATAATTATAATTAAAGTTTTATGCAAAGGATACAAATCAGGACAGTCAAATGAAGAAAGGCACAGGACAAGGGCTGGCAAGGCAAGTGTGCATGTGCCCAGGCTGTGTGGTCACCAAGGAGGGAGCTCAGCCTGGGAGTCTCATTACACAGATGGAATTGATTGAATTGTTGGCCATGTTACTGAACTCGATCTGTGTCCCTTTCTTTTCCACAGATCAGACTGACATTGAGTGACTCAAAGTTTCAACACTCCATTTACATAGTTGACCTTTCCTGCTCAGCCAGCCCCTTCCTAAAACTCCTGGGAGCCAACCATGAGTCATCATATTGGCATAATCCCAGGGATTCACCACCGTGAAGAACAAAGACTCCTATTACTTGGGCAATTTCAAATACTTAGAAATTGAGTCCCCAACATGTGAGACAAACACCAGGCAAATTATTGATTATACAATAGATATGCATAATAGGGGATATCCTGTGAGTTCTTGTACATTGGGAAACTGTAGCCTTTATATACAAAATATTCATTACAGAACTTTACAGAATATTTACAAAATATTTTCTATGTGTTACCTACCTTTTTGTAAAACTTTGTAGTGAATATTTTTTGAGTACAGGTACATTTAGCTATAGTCTCCCATGCTCCCTATGTATAGTGACTTGTAGGATAGTCTGTATTACAGACAAAAACCTGAGAACTTGGAACACATACAAGACAAATCCATTCTCCACACTTTCTGGTTGTATAAACTGGCCACAGCCCATGTAGAGACAAAATATCCTTACACTTCTGAAATGACATAATTAATTACTTAACTATTTTGACTGTGAAGATAAAAAACACTGATCTATTTTTTCATATTAAGGGTAATATTTATTTTCCTTTTTTAATTTTTTTTTGTTAATCACTCATACACAGTCGTGGTTTCCCATTTATAAATTATTATTTTACCTGATAAAGTATTAAACAGAAATAGATTCTATCAGAAATAATTTAAGTACACCTTCCTTCTATGTGGTCTTTAACAATTTTGAACCATGTCATACTACATAATCTTAAATGCTGCAAATAGTAGAAAAACAACTGCCTTATACATTTGCTTTTCAGTGTGCCATTTTAAGCTCATTGCCACAAGAATGGACTGTTTCTTTTAAGAGTTGATGTATTTTGATTAGTGAGATTATCTGGTCAATTGGTTAAAATCATCTAGCTCAGTTAATTAAGCATTTTAACTCTCAAATCCAACACTGTCCAGCCTGTTTCTTTGATAATCAACTTCAAAAGGTCAAATTGAAGGCAAGACAAACCTATGCTCTCAGTGCTCATTTTTCCTCTAAAGAAAACCCCCGTTACATGGGTCAGAAAGTCATTGGCACTGTAATATCTCACACAAACGAAAAGCAGTGTCCCTACACCCTTGTTTGTGTATCGATTTCCCCACTGGAATATTAAATGTGTCGCTTAAATCATGGAGCTGTGGCTCCCTGAATTTAATCATCCCATTTAGATAGATCCCAAACTGCCCAAATATCTTATGCAGTGTGTTTTGTCTGTTTTTTAAATTTCCTTGTTTATTCTGGAATTAGGGAATAAAGATAGATAAACCAAACTTAAAAAAGACTTATAATAGCCAGAATGAAACATTTTATTTGCTTTGCTAAAAATAAAAATTTGTAAGAACTCCCCTCATCTGCAAAAAGAATGTGAGTCCATTAAATTCCCAATGTTGCCCTATTAAAATTTTCTCTTCATTTGATATTCTTCACACAGCCAAATTATGCTACATAAAATGAGTCTTAACTTTTAAAGTATTAACATGGGATATTCTGCGGCTAAACGTTTCCATCAAATATGCGTGAATCTTGTTGGCACTCAAGACTCACACTTTAAGAAATGGATTTGCTTATACAATTAAACACAAGCAATTGAGAGTTAAGCAGATTTCTATTGCTTCTTACCAGCCAAACTCCAGTGGGGGTCACGTAGGAAAAGCCTTAACCTTTAAAATTGTGGCTGTCTGCCATGCCCATATAGGTGCGTCCTTGGTGCAGGGGCTGGGCTTGCACAATAATGAGAACTTAAAATTCCAGATGAAAAATACTGAAGAAAATTGTTACAGACCTAATTAGCCATATGTAGCCTAAACCACTCAGCCTTTAAGAGCAGCGTGAGCACAAAGTTACTGCAGAGAGGGAGAGGGCAGGCTGGAGCGTGAATGTTGCAAAGGTTTAAGTGGAATGGCTTCATTACCACCCCCATCACCGTCCTGGTTTACACTCTCCGTGACATTGAGCTATCATGTTCCAAATGGTCTTAAAAATTTCCCCTACCTCTGCTATCTGACAGTAAATTTTTCTAGTCTCTCTTCTGCTTTCCTTCCTTTTTCAAACTGCTTTGTGTATATTTTGTGACATTTAGATATAATCATATCATTTTTTATTTAAACTATTTCAAAAGAACCATGATATGTGATATTCGGCTAGGCCACCTTAAGAGCTCATCTCCTTATGGTCAAGCCTTTACTTCTTTGTCCATCTTGATCTTAAACTATGATGTGATTACTTTTATTCAGATATCCTTTAAACATTCATAAGGTCCGATGTGGCAACAGCATCTTCAGTCTTCTTTCAGTCTCATCCTTGAGAGGTCACTAAGGACCAACGAGGGGTTGTTAATGTATGTTTTTCAGGGGCTCTTTCATGTTACTCTTAGGTGCCAAGTTGACTGGGACACATGATGCCCAGACATTCAGTTAGACATGCTGGGTGTGCCTTTGAGCGCGTTTCAGGATGAGAATCACATTGGATATGGTGGGCTGAATGCAATAGATTCCTCTGCCTAGTGCCAGGGGGCCTCACTCAATCCTCTATGAGCCTGAATAGAAGGCAAGGTGGGGTAGGGGCAATTTTCCTTCTCGGACTGATTATTTTCAAGCTGAGACACAGGTCTTTTCCTGCACTCAGGCTGGCACTTCTAAGTCCATTGGTTCTCCTGGGTTTCAGGCCTTTGCATTCTAACTGGAACCATATGGCAAACTCTTCTGGGTCTGAAGCTTACAGATAAAAGGTTATGGGACTTTTTGGCCTCCTTATAACAGATCCTTTATGAATGATCTTTCTCTGTTCCACTCTCTCTTTATATATATGCACATATAATACGGCAATGATTTACATATGGCAATACATATACCACACATTTGCCATATATGTACCATATTTCACAAACAATAGGAAACATAGCCATATATTTCCTATGAGTTGTTTCCTGCGAGAACTCTGGTTACTACTTTGGCATAGCAAGATTTACAACAGCGTCAAAACATTCTGCATTTTTCTTTGAAAATCTTTTGGAAAAGAATGAGAGAGGCACAAGTAGGTTCAAAGCTCTCCGTGTGCTGGGCTTGTTCATTCTTTCTTATTAACTATTATGATTATACTTCAACTTACAGACTAAGAAAGATGTTAAGGCATTTATTTTATAACTGTGGGGAAGGACACGGATCCAAATTTAGTTATAAAATACTGATTAGCAACAAAGTTTTAAAAGTTAAAAATAAGTCGACATATTAACAGAGTTCAAGATTTTATTCTTTAATGGTGGGAACAGACTTTGAAGGTAAGAGTGTGACTTGGACATCAGTGGGGTGTCTGCCCTTGAGAGAACTTTAGGATATTGGTCAAAATAGGCATGTATCTAAGGGTGAAAGATATAGCAGCAAGATGCATGGGATTAAAGAATAGACTCTATTTATATTTTTATGAAATACTTTCATTGTTAATGAGAGCTTTGTATGATAGATTATGAGGATATAAAAACACCGTGTGAAAATTCAATGTTAATACAGAACAATTAATATTTGATTTTTTATAATAGAATATGAGTCCCAGACAGATTTTGTATAGGCTCTGCCGAAAGCTGCCTCTTACAGGGAGTATTAAAGGCTCAGTTAGAATGTCAGCAAGGTAACGGAGTGCAAAGAGTTACCGTACGTCGGGGTAGGACGGCTTTGTGTTAGGCACTGTTTAGAACGCCTCAATATTTTCAAAGCAATGTGGGAAAACGATTTTAAGTATGACACTAAAATTCACTGAAAAAAACTAGAATAATAATGACAGCACAAATAAGTAAAATTAAAACTGCCGAAATTCAATACATTTCACAGTTGAAAAAGTACCCCTTTAGAAATGTATTGCTTAATTTTGAAGCAATTAGGATTCCTTATGGAAGTTAAATAAAACATAAAATTGCTTTTTTTTATGGCATTGCAAATTTACTCAGAAATTTTTGAAGTAAACACCAGGGTCGTAGCTATTCTTCTATATATTCTGAGTGGCACAGCAGCCATTTCGAATAGAGTTGTTCATCACAAAATAGACCACGTGGACTTTCCTTTATGATAAATTGTGTTATAACAATATTGGGCGGCCTGAAAGGAAAGAATGGTACACCTTTAATATTGAGTAATACCAGTGTAGTTTGTAAAACGTTCCCATATGTTAGATTGCTCATATCAATATTTTCTACAAATCATTGATGGTCTTATTAATATTTTTATTCTTCATTTTGGATATTTAGATATTTCATATTACTACATATTCCAGTTCAGTGGTCTTTATTTCTCCAGTGAATAAAATGTTGTTCATTTCACACAATGTATTTTTTACTCTAAATAATACATGTTTTATTTCTGTTTGTTTTATTTAAGTGTGTTTGTCACCTTTCATTTTTCTCCTCATCTTCATATGAACATGTGTATTCTATTCATGTGTGATTACCATATTTTGTGTTAAATTTTCCTATTTTTACATGCTAATATTTTTTATTAGAGGAAGACCATTATAAATTTTATACTTTGGTGATAATTTTTTTTGTTTTGTTTTTTTTTTATTGTTGGGAATTCACTGAGGGTACAAGAAACCATGTTACACTGATTGCATTTGTTGGGTAAAGTCCCTCTTACAATCGTGTTTTGCCCCCAAAAGGTGTGGCACACACCAAGACACCACCCCCCTTGCTCCTTCGCTCTCTCTGCTCTTCCTTTCC
>CAUYRH010024560.1:0-27441 GCA_963574655.1 Perodicticus potto | reverse complement strand
GGATTTTATCAAATGCTTTTTCTGCGTCTATTGAGAGGATCATATAGTCCTTGGTTCTGCTTCTGTTGATACGGTGAATAATGTTGATGGACTTTCGAATATTAAACCAACCCTGCATCCCTGGGATAAAACCTACTTGATCGTGGTGTATAACTTTTTCGATGATAAGCTGTAATCTGTTAGCCAAGATTTTGTTGAGAATTTTTGCATCAATATTCATTAGTGAAATTGGTCTAAAGTTCTACTTTTTAGTTGGGTCTTTACCTGGTTTTGGTATTAGGGTGATGTTTGCTTCATAAAACGTATTGGGGAAGATTCCTTCCTCCTCAATTTTTTGGAATAATTTCTTTAGTATAGGAATAAGCTCGTCTTTGAAAATTTGATAAAATTCTGGTATGAGACCATCTGGACCAGGGCATTTTTTTGTTGGGAGATTTTTTATTGTTTCTCTGATCTCAGTGCTAGAAATTGGTCTGTTCAGGACATCTATTTCATCTGGGCTAAGTCTAGGGAGAGGGTGTGATTCCAAGTATTGATCCATTTCCTTCACAGTGTCGAATTTCTGGGCATAAAGTTTCTGGTAGTATTCAAAAATAATCTCTTGTATTTCTGTAACATCAGTCGTTATTTCCCCTTTATCATTTCTGATTGAAGTTACTAGAGGTTTTACCTTTTTATTTCTAGTTAGTCTGGCCAAAGGCTTATCTATTTTATTTATTTTTTCAAAAAACCAGCTCCTTGTTTCATTAATTCATCTTATATATAGCCAATTATATAGCCAGGTACAGTGGCTCATGCCTGTAATCCTAACACTTTAGGAGGTCAAGGACAGAAGAATTACCTGAGGCCAAGAGTTGGAGACCAGCCTGAGCAACATGGCAAAACTTTGTCTTTACAAAAACTCTGGCATGGTGCCTATACCCACCACTGCTCAAGAGGCTGATACAGGAGGATCACAAGCTCAGGAGTTCAAGGTTGTGGTAAGCCTATGATCATACCACTCCTGTCTACTCCGGGTAACAAAGTGAGACACTGACCCTAAAATAAATAGTAACAATAATTAATTAATTAAAAGTAACCACTAGGTATAGAAGCATATACATAAAGATAACACTGTTCCTAATATTGAAAACTGGATATACCTAATGTCCAACTGGTGGAGATTACCTGCAATACAGGCATTCAATGGAAAACTACATAACCAGTTAAAATGATTTTCTGCAAATTACTAATGGTATGTGACAATGATTATAAAGTTGAAAGAAGCCAGAACAAAAGTGTTCTTATAGTATGAATCAAAATTTGTAAATATCATAGTTGTATGCATACACACATAACATATTAGAAAGATCTACATTAAAATATTTCTGAACAGGGAGGAATAAGGAATTTTTTTAACTTTGTATGTGTTTCTGCATTTCCCAAATTATATTCTTTTTATGACCTGTAAATTAGAACTTTTTGAAATCCTGTTTAGTTTTACCCACATACAAATAAATTTGCTGCCACTGAAATTTCATAGCCCATGAGATTCCACATGTGATCCCAAGTTTAAGAGAACAATTTTTTTCAGTTTATTTCTCAATATGTATACTCAAGTCACCCTCATCATAGCTTCATAAGCCTGCTGGGTGCAATGGAGAGAATCAAAACTGAACAATAAGCCTGCTGCATGTGATGAAGAAAACCAAACTATTTCATGCCCTCCAAGATGGCAGCCGAGTAACAGCTTCCGTGCAACTGAGCATGGTGAGTATGGGGAGAGAAGATTCCAGGCATCTCTGGCTGGTGGGATCTACCCAGAAATATCCCTATGGGGACACAGGGAGTCAGTCTGAGACTTCCGGACCCCATGAGCAGGACAAAAGCACTGGAGAACTGGCAAGCATTTGCGTGTGTTCATTCAGTTAATCCCACCGGCAACTGTAAGTACAGCATCAGCGAGATTGCAAAATGGAGGGGTCTTACCTCTAAGCTGTTTTGGGTTTTTTTGGACTTGGCACTCAGTTGAACTATGTTCGGAGAACTTGGGCAAGAGTGCAGGGGACTTTAAGCATTGTCTAGGGCTCAAGACTGAGGCCGCTGAGCCTGACAGAGCTAATAGTTTTCAGCTGTGGGCCACATGGAGCCATTGTGGGAAAACTACTCTGGCAAGCTCCACCCTCAGGGCTGCAGAGCAAGGATCGGGCAGGAGCCAGTAATCTAGTGACTGAGCACCCTAAAGGTGGGGACTGAAACGCCTTACAGCCTTAGCCCTCGGGGAATAGAGTGAGACCAGTTTTGGCACACTGGGACTAATCAAAACCCTAGCCCAGAGGCATGGCAACTTAAAGATCAAGAGGAAGTGAAAGGAAAATTAGGGCAAGGAAACAAATAAAAGAAATCACTCCTGAGTAAGAATCAGCAGAAAATTCCTGGCATCATGAAAAACCAGTCCAGGGCAACACCCCCAAGGGACTGTGAGGTAGCTACTGCAGAGGATTCCACCTATAAAGAAATGTCAGAAATGACACAAAGGGTGTTTAGAATACAGATGATGCAAACAATGAAGGAAATGATGGAAACAATGAATGAAACTGCTGATAAACTGGAAAATAACCAAAAGGAAATCCAAAAACAGAATCAAATGATGAAGAATATGGAAAGGATATAGCAGAGTTGAAGGAACTGAAGCAGTCAATTAGGGAACTTAAAGATGCAATAGAAAGTATCAACAACAGATTAGACCAAGTAGAAGAAAGAATTTCAGAGGTAGAGAACAAGGCTCTTGAGATGAACTCTGATAGTTAAAGAGGCAGAAAAGAAGAGAGAGAAAGCAGAACATTCACTGACAGAATTATGATACTTTATGAAGCGTTCAAACATATGAGTTATAGGTATTCCAGGAGGGGAAGAAGAATGCCCCAGGGGAATGGAAGCCATACTAGCGAATATTATAAATGAAAATTTCCCAAATATCACCAAAGATTCTGACACTTTCCTTTCAGAGGGGTATTGGACTCCAGGTCACCTCAACTCAAACAGAGCCTCTCCAAGACACATTGTGATGAACCTGTCCAAAGTAAAGACAAAAGAAAAGATTCTTCAAGGTGCCAGGAATATGTGCCAGTTGACCTACAGTGGCAAATCCATCAGGGTGACTGCAGACTTTTATAATGAAACTTTCCAAGCAAGAAGACAATGACCATCTACCTTTAATCTACTTAAACAGAATAATTTACAGCCCAGAATTCTATGTCTTGCTAAGCTAAGCTTTAAAATTGACGGAGAAATCAAATCATTTACTGATATACAAACATTGAAGAAATTCACCACAAGACCAGCTCTACAGGCAATACTTCAACCTGTTGGTAACCTGATGGTAACCTACACTTACAATCACAATGGATCAGGAACAAAGTAAGAACTCTGAAATTAAAGGACAGAACCTGATGCAAAAAACTAAACAATGGACTCTAACAAAATAAGATGAATAGAACACTACCATACTTATCAATTATCTCTATAAATGTTAATGGCTTGAATTCCCCACTGAAGAGCCACAGATTGGCTGACTAGATTAAAAAACAAAAGCCATCCATTTGCTGTCTGCAGGAAACACACCTAGCTTCAAAAGACACATTAAAACTCCAAATTAAGGGTTGGAAGACAATTTTTCAGGCAAATGGAATTCAAAAGAAAAGAGAAGTTGCAATCTTATTTTGAGATGCATGTAGATTTAAAGCAACTAAAGTCAAAAAAAGACAAAGATGGTCACTCTCTATTGGTCAAGGGAAAAATACAACAAGAAGACGTTTCAATTCTAAATATTTATGCACCCAATTTAAATGCTCCCAGATTCTTGAAACAGACCTTACTCAGTCTGAGCTAGATGATATCCTATAACACCATAATTAACAGGGGACTTTAACACCCCTCTCTCAGAGCTGGAAAGATCCTCTAAACAGAAATTCAATATAGATATTAGAGATTTAAATGAGACTTTAGAACAACTGCGCTTGATAAACGTATATAGAACGCTCCATCTCAAAGATATAGAATATATATTCTTCTCTTTGTCCCATGGAACATTCTCCAAAATTGATCATATCCTAGGACACAAAACAAACCTCAGCAGGATCAAAAGAATTGAAATCTACCTTGCATCTTTTCAGACCACAAGGCACTAAAAATGGAACTCAACTCCAACAAAAATGCTCAACTTCACACAAAGGCATGGAAGTTAAACAACCTTATGTTGAATGACACTTAGGTGCAGGAAGAAATAAAAAAGGAAATCATTATCTTCCTTGAGTATAAGCACAATGAAGACACAAACTACCAAAATCTATGGGATACAGCAAAGCAGTACTGAGAGGAAAATTTATCGCTTTAGAAGCCTACATGCGAAAAACAGAAAGAGAGCACATCAACAAACTCATAAGCCATCTGATGGAATTGGAAAAAGAAGAACAATCTAAGCCTAAACCCAGCAGAAGTAAAGAAATATCCAAAATTAAGTCAGAGATCAATGAAATTGAAAAAAATAGATCTCCTAACTTCAAAAAAAAATAAATCCTAACTTGTTCTTACCTCCATCCTCAGGCAGCAGCAGGCTCTGCACAGGCAAGCTTGTGACTCGTACGTCACACCCAAGACTGGAAGGAGTCGTCGAGAGACAGAGAGAAAGAGGGGAGTCAGAAAGTGCGTGAGCAGCACATTCCACACATGTGCACTGCAGCCGCGACGAGTCAGCTGCTAAGCAGGACAGGCAGCCAGCAAAAACACAGGATGGGTCAGATCAATGTCCTCAGTAGACTTATGGCTCATGGGCTGTAGTTTGAGAACCCCTGATTAATTAGTCACATTTCCTAAGGGGTTTCTATGTGACAGAAACATAGCTAGGCATTAAGAATATAGTAGATTGAAAGCAACAATTCTTGTCTTCAACTAATTTATATGCTACTTCAGTAGACTTACATTATACATATACATACCACCTATTATAAATCAATCCAATTTCAAGACCACCAACTCTAAGATGGCAATCACTATCTTGCCTATAAATTAGGGTATCTGGGGTAAAACAGAAACTAAAAAATTCCCCTCTTTGTTTTTTATGATGTAGTTAAAAAGATATAGATGAAAAGGATGTAAAGTACAAAAGTATTCTATGAGGAGATAAAAACTCTGTACTTCAGCAACTTTTAATAATTACTTGAATTTTACTCTACCACAAAACAGCCATTCTTTGCAGTCCTAGGGCAGAAATGTCGATTTATTTCAGCTGGTTTTCCTCCTTCAATAAGAAATCCATGTACTTACAACCTGCAATGTTCCTTTTTTAAGGTTTTTAATTAATAATGCTATTTCCTTATTTCCTGGTATTATAGAAGCAGAAGAAAAAAAATTTTAAGTAAACAGTGGAAAAATGGACACACAGTAATTACATGAATCCTGAAAACTGAAAACTCAAAGCCAATCAGATGATTTGTTTTCTTGTTTTTGAGTTCCATATACATTTTAGATGTATGGTTTACAAATAATTTTCTTGGCTGGGCGCCTGTGGCTCTATGGGCTAAGGCGCCAGCCACATACACCTGAGCTGGCGGGTTGGAATCCAGCCCGGCCCGCCAAAGAACAATTATCGGCTGCAACCAAAAAATGGCAGGGCGTTGTGGCGGGCGCCTGTAGTCCCAACTACTTGGGAGGCAGAGGCAGGAGACTCGCTTGAGCCCAGGAGTTGGAGGTTGCTGTGAGCTGTGATGCCACGGCACTCTATCCAGGGTGATAGCTTGAGGCTCTGGCTCAAAAAAAAAAAATACAAATAAATTTCTTCTGTCCCGCAGGTTGTCTCTCGATTCTGTACAGCTTTGTTCTTTTTGCTCAAGATTACTTTAGCTATTTCATGCCTTTGCAGTTCCATACAAATTTTAGGAATTTTCTATTTTTGGATAAACTATCATTAGAAATTCAATAGAGAGGGAAATTAAGCAATCTATCTGTAGATTGCTTCAAAAGGTATAGATATTTTAACTATTTTTAATTATGCTAATCCATGAACACTGGATATGTTTCTATTTATTTCTTCCTTCTTCAATTTCTTTCATCAATGTTTTATAGTTTTCAATGTATAGATCTTTTACTTTCCTGGTTAAATTAATACCTAAGTATGATTTTTGTAATATGGTAAAATAGGATTGTTTACTTAACCTCTTTTCTGGACTGTTCACTGTTGGTATACAGAAATGCTACTAACTTTTGTATGTTCATTTTGCATCCTACAACTTTACTGAATTCATTAATTAGTTCTAATAGTTTTCTTTGTGGAAACTTTAGGGTTTTGTACATATAAGATTATGTAATCGGTAAACACAGACAGAGATCTTCTTCCTTTCAAACTTCGATGTCTTTTATGTCTTTCCTTTGCTTTTCTGCTCTGGATAGTAGTACCAGTACTATACTGAACAGGAAAAAATGAGTATCCATGTCTTGTTCCCGATCTTAAAAAGAAAACTACCAACTTTTCAATACTGGGCTTCTAATGCATGGTCTTTATTATGTTGAGAAATACTTCCCTTCTAGATATAATTCTAAACTAATTTCCTGAGAGTTTTTATCATGAAAGAATGTTGAAATCTTGTCAAATGCCTTTTTCTCCATCTACTGAGATGACTATTTTTTGTTTCATTCTGCTAATATGGTATGTGACCTTTATTGATTTATAGATATTCCACCATCCTACTCTTTCTCCACTTCTTAATTTCTTGACTTTCAGAAGGATTAGTATTACTACTTCTTTAAATGTTTGCAAAATTTAGGAGCCAAGCCATATGGTTTGGGACTCATTTTTTTGATGGGGCCTCCCCCCCCCCCCACAATCTCTTTACTTACTATTATGCTGCTCAGCATTTCCATTTCGTCATGATTCAGTCTTGGTAGGAATTTATCCATATCTTCCAAATTATCTGTTTCTGTATAATTGTTATAGTAGTTGCTTATGATCTTTTATATTTCTGTACTATCCATTATAATTTCTGCTCTTTCATTTCTGATTCTAATTGAATCTTCCATCATTTTTCTTAGTCTAGATAAAATTTTGTGAATTTTATCTTTAAAAAAATAACTTACATTCATTGACCGTACTACCATTTTTATTGTCTCTATTTCATTTGTTTCTGTTGTGATCCTTATTATTTGCTTCTCTCTGGGTTTAAATTATTCTTTTCCTAGACCCTTGACAGGTAATATAAAATTGTTTTGGAGGAATCTTTCTTATTTTTTGATATCTGTTTATTGCCATAAACTTCTGTTAGAACTGCTTTTCCTACATCTCGTAAGTTTTGGTATGTTGTGGCGCCATCTTTGTTTGTCCTCAAGGTTTTTAAAAATATCTCTTTTTATTCCTTGAACCATTGCTATTTTAGGGACAATTTCCACATTTTGAGAGTTTTCCAAAATACTCTGTCATTAAATTCTATATTTATTCAATTGTGGTCTTAAATAATACCTGATACCAAGTATTCTTATTCAAGTATATTTTGTCTTCTTAAATTAGCTAAGACTTATTTTGTGACCTAACATACAATCTATCCTGGAGAAGGTTCAAAGAGGGCTTGAGAAATATGCAGACTCTGGTAGTATCAGATGGCATGTTCTGCGTATGTCTATTACACCCATTTTGTTTAAAGTATAGTTTAAATATAATGTGTCAACACTGATTTTCTGTCTGGATGATCTGTCCATTGTTTAAAGAGAAATATCAAAGCTCTGCTAATACTAAATTGCAGTCTATGTCTATATCCAGATGTATTGCATTTACATAATATGTTTATGGGTTCTTATGTTGGGTACATATATATTTACAACTGTTAATACGTTATTTTTCTCTCTGTGTGTGTCACATGTTTTTTTTTTTTTTTTTTTGGAGACAGAGTCTCAAGCTGTTGTCCTGGGTAGCATGTCATGGTGTCACTGCTCACAGCAACCTCAAACTCCTGGGCTCAAGCACTTCTCTTGCCTCAGCCTCCTAAGTAGCTGGGACTACACGTGCCCACCATAATGCCTGGCTATTTTTTATTGTAGTTGTTGTTACTGTTTTAGCTGGTCCAGACTAGGTTCAAACCCACCATGCCCAGTGTATGTGGCCAGCGCCCTACCCACTGAGCTACAGGTACCGCCCCACTATTAATATGGTATTGATGAATTAACTCCTTTACCATTACATAATGACATGTTGTGTCTCTTTTTACAATTTTTTTTTTTACTTCCATCCTTTCACTTTCTATGTGTGTCCTTATCCTTTTGCTTTCAAATCTACGTATGTCTTTAAAGGTGAGGTTAGTGTCCTGTAAACAGTATATACTTGGGTCTTGTTTACTTACCAATTCAACCACTGTTAAGTGTTTTTATTGGATTTATCCATTAAATTGAATTTAATTCATTATCAAATTAATTATTGGTAAGAGACTTAATACTGTCATTTTGTTAATTGTTCTCTGGTTGTTTGTAATTATCTAATCACAGAGATCTAATCCTTTGTGATTAGATAATTTTTTTTCTTTTGTGTATCTAGTATAGATTTTTTTCTATGTGAGTACTAAGAGGCTTACATCAAATACCTTAAGGTTGAACAGGCTATTTTAAGTTCATAACAACTTAATTCTGATTGCATTAAAAACTACATTTTTATTCAACTCCGCCATCAATTTCCTGTTGGTAGAACAATTTACATCTTTTATATAGTATATACTTTAAAAATTGTATTATTAATAGTTTTTTTCTCTTAACTTTCATTCAAAATATATGCCTCATTTACCCACCATCATTACAGTAGTAGAGTATTCTGAACTTGACTGCATATCTACTATACATATGAGGGTTATACTTTCACACTTCTCACGTTACTAGCTATCATCCTTTTCTTTCAACTTAAAAACCTCCCTTCAACATATTTTATAAGACAGGTTTGGCAGTCCTTGCTACTCAAGAGACTGAGGGGGAAGGATTGCTTGAGCCCAAGAGTTCCGGGCCAGCCTGGGGAAAAGTAGTAATATTCATCACTTAAAACAAACAAAAAAGACAGATTTACTAGTGATCTCCCTTTGCTTTGGTTGGTCATGCAAAGCCTTTTTGTCTCTTTCATTTCTAAAACACAGCTTTGCCAGATGCAGTAACATCAGTTAGCAGGCTTTTTTTCCTTCCACACTTTAAATATAACAACCATTTCACTTCTGGCCGATAAGGTTTCTGCAGAGGAATCCACTAGTAACACATTGAAGCTCCTTTATGGGCTTTGTTTCTTCTCTCTTACTATTCACAGGATATTTTATCTTTAATTTCAGACTTTTTTATTATGATATGATATAAATTTAGCCAGGAAAGTAAAAGATCTATACATTGAAAACTATAAAACATTGATGAAAGAAACTGAAGGAGGTAGAAATAAATAGAACTATATCCCATGTTCATGTATTAATTTATTATGATATTTCTTGGCACAGTCTTATTTGGCCTGAATCAGACTGGCAGTAGCTGACCTTCCTATACTTGGATATTTTTATCTTTCTCTGAATTTGAAATGTTTTCTATTATTCTTTTTAAAATAAACTTTCTAGCCCTATCTCTCTCCTTTCTTTTATTAACTCCTACAACTCAAAAATTTATTCCATTGATGCTGTCCCATAAGTCTTTTAAGGCTTTTTCATTTCTTTTCATTCTTTATTTTTTCTCCACTGACTATATTTTATCTCCACTGACTGTTGAAAAGTATATTTGAGTTCACAGACTTTCTTCCGGTTGTTTTTTTTCTTTTTTGAGACAGAGTCTCATTCTGTTGTCCAGGCTAGAATGCCATATTTTCAGCCTAGTTCACAGCAACCTCTAATTCCTGGTCTCAAGTAATTCCCCTGCCTCAGCCTCTCCAGTAGCTGTGACTAAAGGTATGAGCCACCATGCACAGCTAATTTTCTTTTCTATTTTTAGTAGAAGTAGGGTCTCATTTTTGCTCAGGTGGGTCTCAAACTCCTGAACTCAAGGGACCCTTCTGATCAGCTTCCCAGAGTTCTAAGAAGTATTACAGGAGTAAGGTACCACACCCAGCCCTTACTTTTGCTTTATCAATTCTTCTGTTCATTCATTGTACTTTTCTTCTCCAGAATTTCTGTTTCAGTTTGTTTATAATTTCAATCTCTTTTAAATATCTCATTTTGGCCAATATCATTTTCCTGACTTATTGAAATGTTTGTCTGTATTTTCCTTAAGTTCCCTGTCCTTCCTCAAAACAATTATTTTGAATTCTTTGTCAGGCAATTTGTGAGTCTCCGTTTCTTTGGAATCAACTGCTAGAAGATTGTTTTCTTATGTTGGTGATGTATCTCCTTGGTTTTTTTGTGTTTCATATTGCTTTATATTGATACTTCCATATTTTGCAGAGAAGTCACCTCCTGGAGACGTTATGAGCTAGTTCAATTCCTACGGGGGTAAAGGCACAACGGCAAGTGTTTGATGGGATGCATTGTTTATTGACAACAGTAAAGGTATGTACTATGTAGCTTCTTTGATTATCCCTCCATTCAGGTTGGTCCTTACAAAGATTGTAGGGATCCTCAACCACAAACACTGTGGATGCCCACATACACGGTGAGGATTTGGGGGACCTTCAGTGACAATGAATGCTAAAGTACTCCCAATCCATTTTTCTCAATCTGACAAAGTTGTGATTATGGGGATCCCTCTTAGCACTGGATCTAGCTTGTGAGTTTGCTTGCACTGACAGTCACATTGATATCTGGTGAGTGGCAGCTGTCAAGTGGCCACAAAGCTAGGGCCGAAATAACAGACATGCACAGAGAGACTACAGATCTGATGCAGAGCAAAAATGGCTCTGCTTCCCAGAATGAAGGCACTACCACTGCAATGTTCATAACAGTATGCAAAGTGTAGATGTTTGTGAAGTAGGAGGGAGCCAAAAATGGGCACACAGATATACTAAGCATTAAAGTACCCCTGGGATCAGGTTGAAATCTACCTATCTATCATGGCAGGGTCAGTGCCTAGAGCATGTGTATATGAAGCAAGGTTCTAGGTTTCAGAGTATGAAGTGGCTTACCATGGCTGTGGTATCTGTCTTACCATCTGAGATGTGGACAGGTCCAGTGAAGCCATAGAGCCCAAGTCTGTAGTATGGGCACTAGAGGAGCAATTTCAGGATCAGGGCATGAGAGGGCTTAGAAAAATTGGTGGCAACTTTCCTGAAATGACTAGACAGTGACACTTCTTAAGCACATGAGGTTGTGCGGCCATGTTTCCTTCTCTGGGGTTCTTCAGAAATAATGGCTGTTCATTACCTCATGGGCAAGAGATGCCAATGCCTCCTGTGAAGTATGACTCTAAAGACCATTGGTGGTTTCCACAACACTGCTAAAAACAAAAGCCTCCACCTTACTTCTTTGTTCCTAGCTATCTTCCAGCATTATCAAGTTTGACTATATTAACTGATGATGCTTTCTATGTGGATTTTCTCCAAATTGTAACATTGTATGGTGTGGAAGCAGATCTGCATGTTTACCAGGGGCACATTAACCTTTCCCAGATGTGTCTCTCCTGAGAGTCAACCACTTTCTCAAAGGGTGTGTTCCTGAAAGTTTGGGCAAAAAATGTGGGTGTGCATCATACACAGGAGTACATTTTGCGCAGCAAAATACAGTATATATGAAAGCACTAAAAAGCTGAACAGAAAGAGTACAGGCCTAGGGCACCTCCTGTTCACAACTGTTCAAACAAAAGTTTTAATGAAAGAATGAAAAACATCAGGAAATTGAAGAAGACAGGGATAAAGAAATGAAACCAATATCAAATCTAATGCAACAGAACGTATTAAGGGAATGAAGGAAAGAAGACTACATAATCATTACAGTAAGAAGGAAAAAGAATTTGACAAAATTGGGCGGCGCCTGTGGCTCAGTGAGTAGGGTGCCAGCCCCATATAGCGAAGGTGGTGGGTTCAAACCCGGCCTCGGCTGAACTGCAAAAAAAAAAGCTAGCCAGGCGTTGTGGCGGGCACCTGTAGTCCCAGCTACTCGGGAGGCTGAGGCAAGAGAATTGCCAAAGCCCAGGAACTGGAGGTGCTGTGAGCTGTGTGACGCCACGGCACTCTACCAAGGGCGATAAAGTAAGACCCTGTCTATTAAAAAAAAAAAAGAATTTGACAAAATCTAAAACTCTTTCAAGATAAAAATGGTCAACAAACTAAAAATGGAAGGGAAATTCCAAACATATTAAGTAGCACTTATTAAAAAAACATAGTCAATATCATACACAATGTTAAAAGAATGAAAGCATTCCACATAACAGAAGTGGGAAAAATATATCTCATTTTATTACTCATATTTAACACAAAAAGAAATAAAAGGCACCCATATTAGAAAAGAAAAACTAATACCAACTATAATTTCTGAGACATGATCTTTTACCTAGAAAACACCAAGAATTCATAATAGGACCATTAGAATTACTAAGTTTAGCATAATAACAGAATACAATATCAATATGCAAAAATCAAATGCACTTCCATAAACTGGCAATGATTTGTCCAAAAGAAAATAAGTGATTCTGTAAACAGCATCAAAAATAAATAAAAACGCTTTACAGTTTTAATTTATAGAAAATGTAAATGACTTGCACAATATAAGTTACAGTATATTTTTGAAAGAAATTAAAGATCTAAATAAATAGAAGACAATGAATGTTGATAAACCTGAAGATTTCCTAGTTTAAGATGACAATCAAGCCCCTGCCTACTTGCACTGGTAAAGGAGTCCCATTCACCGTCTGTGGCAAATGTAACTTGCACTTGCACTTATATCTTGCTCTTACTCTATAAACCTACCTTTCTCTACCTCAATAAAACATTACTCCATTCTTGCCTTAAAATAAAAAAAAAGACAATACAACAGAAAATGACCTATAGATTTAATATAATATCTATCAAAATCCTAAAGATGTTTTTCCAGAAATGAAAAACTGATCCTAAAATTCATATAAAATTGCTAGGGACCTCAAATAGTGAAAACAATCTTGAAAAAGATGAAAAAAAAATAGAGGATTTACAATTTCTGAAATTACACCTTACTAGAAAAATACAGTAATCAAAATAGAATATTACTGGCACAAACACAGACATAAAGAACCATAAAAGAATAGAGTCTAGAAATGATCCCATACATCTATGTACAGTAGAACCTCCATAGTTGACTGCCTCCTTACAGTGACCACCTCTATAAGTTGAACTAATTTTCATAGACTGGCATGTACCATCTATACATATCAGTACAGTTGGCCTAGTTCTTTATGTTGACCACCTCCACATGGTGACCATTTTATTACAGTCCTTTGGGTGATCAACTTAAACAGGTTTTACAGTATTATCTTTGGTCCTTAGTTTAACATTTTTTTTTTTTTGAGACAGGGTCTCACTTTGTCACCCGTGGTCAAGTGCCATGGAGTCACAGCTCACAGCAACCTCAAACTCTTGGGTAGTTTAATATCTTTAAATAAGTTTGGGTAGCTGGTAATCTCACAAGTCTTTTCAACTCTTTTTTTTTTTTTTTTTTTTGAGACAGAGCCTCAAGCTGTCACCCTGGATACAGCTCACAGCAACCTCCAATTCCTGGGCTCAAGTGAATCTCTTGCCTCCGCCTCCCAAGCAGCTGGGACTACAGGCGCCCGCCACAACGCCCGGCCATTTTTTTTTGGTTGCAGCCATCATTGTTGTTTGGTGGGCCCAGGCTGGATTCGAACCCGCCAGCTCAGCTGTACGTGGCTGGCGCCTTAGCCCGGTGAGCCACAGGCGCCGAGCCTCAACTCTTAATAATTCTACAATTTTAAACAAATTGCCTTGCTTCCTAAGTTATCTTTTCAGTTCATTTATATGTATCGTTAAGTGTCTACCATGTTACTAGACTAGGTGCAGTAGGAAATTAAAATGAATAACATTGATTTCTGGTCCATCGATTGTTAAGCTTTTGTGAGAATTATCCAGAGGAAAATAATGATTAAAAAACGTGGTGTGGGCTCGGCGCCTGTGGCTCAACGGGCTAAGGCACCAGCCACGTACACCTGAGCTGGCGGGTTCAAATCCAGCCCGGGCCCGCTAAAGAACAATGGTGGCTGAAACAAAAAAAAAAAAAAAAAAAAAAAAGGCCGGGCGTTGTGGCAGGCGCCTGTAGTCCCAGCGACTTGGGAGGCAAAGGCAGGAGACTCACTTGAGCCCAGGAGTTGGAGGTTGCTGTGACCTGTGATACCACAGCACTCTATCCAGGGTGACAGCTTGAGGCTCTGTCTCAAAAAAAAAAAAAAAAAACGTGGTGTGGTGTACTGCTTTTCGATGTATGTGATATTGAAATACTTGGAATAATATTTGAGAATACATAAACAGAACATTGAATATCATCAAATAATACAGAAATTTTCCTCTTTTTAATTCTCTTTCAATCCTTTTCATTATATAAACATAAGCCCTTAATACCTCTGGGACACTTATTATTCTCCCTTTGTAACAAAGAAGGGCTCAGGTTCACAAAACTCTGAACATGAAATTCTCTAGTATTATTTAATGAAATATGTATTTACTATTTTCCCTTTCCTTTCTTGCTCCTTTCTACCTTGTCTCTCGACCCCCCCTTCCTTTTTTGAGATGGGATCTCACTATGTCACCCTGGCTGGAGCACAGAAGTGTCATCACAGCTCACTACAATCTCAAACTCCTGGGATCAAGGGATCTGCCCATCTCAGTCTCCCAAGTATCTGGGACAGCAGGCACAAGCCACAAGGCTCAGCTAATCTTTCTATTTTTTGTGGAGACAGAGTCTCCCTCTTACTTAGGCTAATCTTAAACTCCTGGCCTCAAAAGATCCACAGGCATTAGCTTTCCAAAGTGCTAGGATTAAGGCATAAGCCACGATGCCAGCCTATTATCTTTCATTTAAGGCAAGTTATACAATTTTCTCAGTTGTGGTAACAATATAAAGGTGTTATTTATAAAGTTTTGCTTAAAAATGGAGTTGATTAAAAATAGCTAACACTGGAGAGCTATTATATATTTTAAGATCTTCCAAATTACTGATATCTTCCTTCTCTTTCCCAGACACTAATTTTCTTACCTCACAACAAAATAGAAATTTGAAGAGACATGAGTCAATGACATTCACTCTTCTTTTACTCGTTATCAAATACAATGTTTTAACATTATTTACATGCTCTACTTTCAGTTCTCTAACAGCAGGCTTCTTTACTGGTCCAAAAAGTTATGGTTCTAGATGTGATATTGTTCCTTTAGTAATTAGGGATAGAAGCTAGAGGGATTGTACATAACCTTTACAGAGATAGACACTGTGGGTTATACAGTGAAATACAGTCATAATTCTGTCCATAGTGAAATATTAGACCACTCCCCCTGCAAAGTTCCTTCAGTTCTTTCTTTTCCTTTATTTAGTAACCACATGGACAAATGGCTTTCTAAAATACTTTATGAAGAAACTTGTCAAAACTGGACAAATGTATCTCTAAAATATATTAGGAAGAGACCTGTCAAAACAGTAGAAGTAGAATTTCTAAAATTCTGACAGAGGACTTGCATATGTTACTCATTTTCTCTTAATGTGGATATACAGATATCACTGCGCCACTGGATGGCAAACCATTCTGTTTGCCTGTTGGAAGACTAAGACATTGACATGAGGGTATTTTTTTCCTATTATTCCCACCAAAATAATTTAATATCCTCAGTTACTTGAAAAAGGAACAATTTTTAAGAAGACACATTCTAGGGATTTCAGGTCCTTGCATATCTTTATGTAAATTTATCCAAGTGGCCTCCATAATACATACAAATAACTTCATTGAAGAAGCACTGGTACAGCAGAAAGCACACAGAAACTGAAAAGTAAGTTAAATTTCCTGTGGCTCTACCATTAGCTATAGTGACCCTGTCAAGGACACTGACATTTTAGCCAGGGTCCAGACCCACCACGTAGATCCCAGTACTGGGTCTGCTCTGACAGGCCCAGAATCCAGGACCACCCCCATAAACCGAGGCTTCAGAATGGCTCCCACAGACCAAAGACCCAGGCCCAATCCTACCAACTAAAGTGCCAAGTTTGCTCCAGTGTCAGTTTACCACATTGGTAAATTCCAATGCCTCCCCATGGATTCAGGCTCCAGACTTATCCCCTTTAACCCACCTCTAGGTCCACTTTGACCCACTTCTAGGTCCACGTTCATGGTCTCTGGATCCAAAACCACCCCTGTAGACCCTGGATCCCAGTGCCAGGCAAGCCCCCCAGAGACATAGGTTCCAGGCCCCCGAAAACCCAAATAATAGGCCCACATTGGTAAACTCCAATGCTAGGCCAGCTTCCACGCATCCAAGGCTCCAGGCCTGCCCCAGCAGACATACCTCCAGGTTGACCCAAAAGATTCAGGTAGCAGGCAGGCAGGCCCCTGCGGACCCAGGCACTAGGTCTAACAAACTGCTGACACAGGGACTAGGTTGCTGCTGCCCGAGAATTCCAGCAGCAATCTGCCTAGAAATGCTAGACTGGCTAACTGGTAAATAACTTTCCCTGAATAAGCTAAAGACTGGCAGAGGGAGATGCCTACTTTTCTAAACATGCCAAAACTAGGCCACAAAATTGCAAATAATGAGGGAAACATGGCATAATATGAACAAAATAATGTAAAAGTAAATGACTCTAAAGAAAATGATGTTCATAAACACTCAAAGAATTAAAAATGACTGAGACACATTAAAATCAAATTTTCAAACATCAAAGACTAAGAATTTGGAAAGCTTCAAGAGAAAAGCATATCAAATACAAGGAAAACATAATAAGACTATCCACAGACTTCTCAGCAGAAACCATATAGGCCAGGAGACAGCCTATATTCAAAGTGCTAGGGGGAAAAAAAATCTCCAAACCAAGAATACCATTATCTGCCAAAGCCATCATGCAGAAATAAAGGAGAGATAAAGCAATTAGGGGAACTAGCTCATGTGAGGATGGAGGCTGAGAAATCCCACAACAAGCCATCTATCTGCTAGCTGGAGAACCTTCATGTCAGTAGCTTTTATTTCTGCAAGTCTAAAGACCTGAAAACCTGAGAGAAGCACCTATGGAAATACTGGAGTCCAAGGCCACAGAGCCTGGAGTTCTGATGTTTCAAGTACAGGAGAGTATACCCCAGTTCCAGGAGAGAAAGATACCAATTTGCCTTTTGTGTTTTTGCTGTATATGGGCTCCCAGCTGACTGGATAATGACTGCACACAATGAAGACATATCTTCCCCACATAGTCCACTCAGACTCACATGCCAATCTCCTCTGGAAATGGCCTCAACTCATAAATAATGCTTTTATCAGTTCTCTAGACATTCCTTATCCAGTCAATTTGCCACTTAAAACTAACCATCATACCTGCCTCATGAAAAATACTAATACTAATGGAAGCTCTTTTAGTTGGGGAAAAAAAAAACCTAACAACACAAAAACATATGACAGTATATAACTCACTGTAAAATAATAATACACCCAAATTACCTTCAGCAATAGATAGGAAATTCAGTCTGAAAACCAATAATGAAACAACAGACAATTGAACAGCACTATAGAACAAATAGACATAACAGATACATACAGCATCTTGTCCACTGAAGGGCAACAGAATCTAGACTCTTGTCAAGAGCATAACAAGCATTCCCCAGAATAGATCATTATGTTAACCCACAAAATAAGCCTTACAAATAACACAATTCAAATGATATCATGTATTATTTCTAGGCACAGGGGTATTAAACTTGAAATAAGGGGAGAAATTTTAGAAAATTCACAAATTTGTAGAAATTTAAAAACATGATCTTGAACAACCGGTGAAAGAAGAAATCAAAATGAAAGCAAAACAACGATTTAAGGAAGGGTGTACCACAACACAATAAAGGCTATATATTTCAAAAGCCCAGAGCTCCTATCATCCTCAGCAGTGGAAGGCTGAAAGCATTTCCTCAATAATCAGAAAAAAAGACAAGGAATCCCTCCCTAACCATTTCTATTCAACACAGTAATAGAAATCCTCACCATAGAAATTAAGCAAGAAAAGAAATAAATGCATCAAACTCCCTAAAAAAGAAGTTAAACTGTCTATGTTTACAGATGACATGATAGTATGTACAGCAAACCCTAAAGATGCCATTAGAAAACTATTGGAACTAATCAAAAAATTCAGTAAAGATGCAGGATGCAAAAATCACATACAAATATCAGTAGCATTTTTATACACTACCAACAAGCTATCTGAAAATGAAATAAAAAGTATATATATCATTTACAATAGCTACAAAATATAAAATACTTAGGAATAAATTTAACCAAAAAGGTTAAAGATATGTACACTGAAAAATAAGAAACGATGATGAAAAAAATTGAAGACACAGAAAAATATAAAGATATCTGTGTTTATGAATTGTAAGAATTAATTTTGCTAAAATGCCCACACTTAGCCAAAGCAATCAACAAACTCAGTGCAACTCCTACCAAAATATTGATGGAATTTTTCACAGAAACAGAAAAGGAAATCCTAAAATTTGAAAGGAACCACAGACCTCAAACAGTGAAGCAATCTTAAACAAGAGCACAAAGCTGGATACATCATATTACCTAATTTGAAAAATCTACTACAAAGATACAGTAATAAATGCAGCATGGTATAGGCATAAAAAAAAAAAAAAAAGTGTGCCAATGGAACAGAACACAGGCCAGAAACAAATCTACACATTTATAGTCAACTGATTTTTGACAAAGATGCTAAGAACACACAATGGGGGGCACTGGTGTGCTCACAACTAATAGGCACAATGTAAAGGTATACAGTAGATAAATACCACTTAGACTCTGCCTAATGAACACAAACAATGTCACCTAATCATCTGTACCCTCGTATTAAGCTGTTGGTGGGGGGAGAATACACAATAGAGCAATAAATGGTTTGGGGAAAAAAACTGGATATCCACATGCAGAAGGATGAAATTGGACTCTATTTTACACCATATACAAATCAAATCAAAATGGACTAAAGACCAGAATGTAAGCTCTGAAACTCTAGAAGTACTCAAGGATGTGCCTGTGGCTCAGTGAGAACACCAGCCCCATATACCGAGGATAGCGGGTTCGAACCCAGCCCCAGCCAAATTGCAACAAAAAAAATAGCCAGGCCTTGTGGTGGGCACCTGTAGTCAGGAGGCTGAGGCAAGAGAATCGCCTAAACCCAAGAGCTGGTGGTTGTTAGGAGCTGTGATACCACGGCACTCTACCAAGGGCGACAAAGTAAGACTCTGTCACTAAAAAAAAAAAAAAAAGAAAGAAAGAAAATAAAATAAAAGTACTCAAAGAACGCCTGGGGGGAAAACTTCCTGACACTAGCCCGGGGAATAAATTTTTTAATATGTCCCCAAAAAACATAAAAATAGATATTTGGGTTCAATGAAAAAACTTTTGAATAGCAAAAGATGTAATCAACATAGTGAAGAGAAAACCTATGGAATGAAAGAAAATATTTGTAAACCATAAAATATAAGCATTTAATATGCAAAATACATAAAGAACTTAGATAAATGAAGAACAAAAAATAAACAGCTGCATTTTAAAATGGAATAATGGCCTGGATAGATATTCCTCAAAAAAAAAACATAAATAAATGACCAAAACAGGCATATGAAAAAAAATGCTCAACATTACTAATAATAAGGAAAATACAAAAGACAAACACAATGAGATATCACCTCACACCTGTTAGAAAGGTTATTATCAAAAAGACAGAAGATGGGTTGGGCAAGGTGGCTCACACCTGTAATCCTAGCACTCTAGGAGGCCAAGGCTGGTGGGCTGCTCGACCTCAGGAGTTTGAGACCAGTCTGAGCAAGAGAGACACTCCATCTCTACTAGAAGTAGAAAAATTATCTGGGTGTTGTGGCAGGCACCTGTAGTCCTACCTACCTTTGAGGCTGAGGCAAGAGAATCACTTGAGCCCAAGAGTTTGAGGTTGCTCTGAGCTCTAGTGCCAGGGTTACAGAGTGAGACACTCTCTCAAAAAAAAAAAAAAAGAAAGAAAGAAAGAAAGAAAAGAAAAACAAAAAAAAAAGACAAGATGATGAGTGTAGATGAAGCTGTGAAGAAAAGAAAAAATCACTTTTAGACTATTAGAAGAAATGTAAACAAATACAGCCATTATGAAAAACAGTGAAGATGTTCCTCAAAAAATTAACAACAACCACCTTGTGAGCCAATAATCCCACTTCTGTGTAGACATCTAAAGTATATGAAATCAATTTGTAGATGAGATGTCCATACTCTCATGTTTATTTCTGTATAATATCAAAGAGTCAAGATATGACACCAACCTAATTATCCATTAAGGAATGAATAAAGAAAATATAGTATATACTCATACACAATCGAGCACTATTTAGCCTTTTTTAAAAAAAGGAAATATTGTGTTTTACAACAACATGAACAAACGCTGAGGACATCACCCAAGTCTTGTTTTTTTCAAGGTTAGTTGTGTTTCCTGGAGACAGCATATGGATGGCTTGTGCTTTTTTTATCCAATTGACCAGGCTGTGCCTCTTCAGTGGAGAATACAAGCCATTAACATTTATTGAGAGAATTGGTAAGTGTGGTGGAGTTCTATTCATGTTATTTTGTGAAGTTCCATTGCTTACTTTTATTCTTTGCACCACTGTGGAAGCTACGATTTGTCCTTTGGTTTGTGGGTGTTCACTTTTACTGATGGTCCATCGTCATGCTCAGTGTGAAGAATCTAAGTATTTCCTGTAGAGCTGGTCCTAAATTTCCTCAATGTTTCAAATCAATGAAAGATTTGATTTCTCCATCAACATTGAAGCTTAAAATTAACTGACCATTTTATTCTGGCTTGGGAAGTTTCAGCTGAGACGTCTGGTATCAACCTGATGGATCTGCCCCTGTACAACAATTGGCACTTAAGCCTGCCTGCTTGCAGAAATCCATCTTGACTTTGAACAAGTTCATTACAATGTGTCTTAAAGATGCTCCATTTGTGCTGAGAGGACCCGGAGTTCAATATCCCACCAAAAGGAGTGTTTCAGAATCCTTAGTGATACTTGGGAAGTTTTCATTTAAGATATCTACCAGTAGGGCTTCCATTCTTTTGGGACATTCTTCTTCCCCTTCAGGAATACCTATCATTAGTGTATGAGAATGCATTGTGAGGCTCAGTGCCTGTGGCTCAACAGGCTAAGGCACCTGCCACGTACACCTGAGCTGGTGGGTTCAAATCCAGACCGGGCCCACCAAACAACAATGACAGCTGCAACCAAAAAATGGCCGGGCGTTGTGGCGGGCGCCTGTAGTCCCGGCTACTTGGGAGGCAGAAGCAAGAGACTCGCTTGAGCCCAGGAATTGGAGGTTGCTGTGAGCTGTGATGCCACAGCACTCTATCCAGGGTGACAGCTTAAGGCTCTGTCTCAAAAAAAAAGGAATGCATTGTTAAGTACTATAATTCTCTAAGCAAATGTTCTGTTGTTTCTTTCTTCTTTTCTGTCTCTTTAACTGCCTGGCTTAGCTCTTTAAGCTCTGAGATTCTTTTTTCTCCATGGTCTAATCTGTTATTGATACTTTCTAATGCATATTTAAGTTCCCTGATTGACTTCTTTAAGTCCTTAAGCTCCACCAAATCCTTTCTATATTCTTCATACCATTCATTCATTTTATGGTTATATTTTTCTACTTTCTCATCAATTCCCTTCATTGTTTCTGCCATCCATATTTGAAATTCCCTTTCTGTCCTTTCCATTAGTTCTGCATAGGTGGAATCCTCGGCAGTAATTAGCATGATCCACTAGGGGGAGCTGCTCTATTCTGTTTTTTCATGCTGCCAGAATTTTTCTGTTTTTCTTTTTCGTGTGTTTTTTTTTGTTCACTTCCTTCCCCTGTTTTTTCCATCTCACTACTTCTTTTGCTTTAAATTACCTTGTCTCAGAGCTTAGGTGTTAAAATGGCCTTTTGGTATAAGACCAAAAGGAAGGTAAGGGTAAAGAGTGACAAGGAAAACAGGAAAAAAAAAAAGAAGAAGAAATAAACAAGAAGGGGGAAGAGAAGAATTTACAGAAAGGAGACAAAAAGGACAGTAAAAGAGAAAGAGAAACAGGAAAAATAGGGGTGTTTGGCAGGGTCGTTTAATCATATCCACAGCTCTGAGACTTTAGAGGACCGGGTTGGGTGGGTCCCTCAAAGTCAAGAGCTCTTTACCAGCCTAGGAAAAAGCAAAACCCATCTCTGCCAAATATAGAAAGAAAGCAGTATGTCACAGTGGAGATCTACTAATTCCTTCTTTCCAAAGTCCAAACCTAGAAGGACATCCAAGACTGAGAGTTCATGGCCTCCTTGAGCCAGACCAATCTTGTGACTCACCCCTAGACTTCAGAGGAGAGAAAAAAAATGAAAAAAGAAAACAATAAATGACAAAAATTAAACATATAATTATATAAGAAGAAGAAAACAATGGATATCTTAACTGTGTGATAAATTTATGTGGGAAAGATGAGAATAGAAAATCTCTACCAAAAGAGAGAAAAACTAGAGAAATTAAAGAAAAAAAAGAATAAAGGGGGCTGAAAAATCATAACAAAAATGGAGGAGCCCTTGCATTTAAAAGGAAAGATAAAAAAATAAAAATACAACCAAACAAAAAAACCAAACAAATGACAACAAAAGAAAAAAACTGAGGAAAAAAAAAAAGTAAAAAAGTAAAAAATGTAAAACTGTGTATGTGTGGGTGTATACCAATATATTGCCCGGATACTAGGTGGCACTGTGGTATTAGGAGATGAAGAACACAAGCTGGACCTACTATAACTGATAGGGAATGGAAACCATTCTTTAGTTGGAAAAGAGCCTGGATCTTGTCTTCCCGAATTCTTTGCCCCTAATCTGGGCCTATTCTCATTGTCAGCATTCAGTCCTCACGGGACTGGGGTCCCAAAGCTCTCACTAGACATCCCAGGAGGCCCATCAAACGGTTTTCCCTGACAACAAAGCAACTGTCCAAAACGTTAGGGAACCACTGAGCTCACCACCAAGGATGGCTGCTGGAGCTCAGCAGGCATGCCAGGGCCAGCCATGCACTAGGATCCTGCAGAATATTACTCCCATGCCAGTGGTCTTCCCGGAATGGTGGTGCCCTGCCAGCCCCTAAGCCAATGGGGGAACCACCCAGTCCCATGTTCAACCCTGGCTGCCAGATGCTATTTGAGTCTACTTGCTGCTCCTGTGAGCAGCCCAGTCCAAAATCAAAATACTGCAGGACAACCTTTCCCATCCCCAGACCTCCATGGGATAGCCAGTCAGTCAGCCACTCTCTGCCCATACCAAGCACCTGCCTTCCGCATCAGTTTTCCTCAGCTCCACACCTCCTCACTGGCCCTTGGAAGTCTCCTGCTTCTTCACTGTGCCTGTTTCTCTGCAGATACCCTAGCCAGAGGTGGCTGAAGTCCACTTGCCGTGAGACAACACCAAGGAAATAATCTCTAATCTGCCATCTTGTTCCATTCTCCTCATTGCCCTTTTTGATGTTTGATATATTTGTCCCCATAAATAAATTGAGAACAAACACGCCCTCCAGTTTCCCAAACGAGGCAAAAATACATAATCCAAATATAATCACTTGGATTAATATTATTAAATTAACTAATGTTTTAAATACAACATTCTGAACAACTGCCCTAAAGATCTGGATCTGACATTCTGATAGACTATAAAGAAAATTGATATGGAATAAATAAATTGGAGAAAAGAAAGAAATTTAGAAGTGTGAGCTCCTGTCTTTATTCCCTAATTCATCATTAATGTCTCACTTTTTTCTAGCTCTCTCATTGACACATTAAAATATTTACCTGTTCTCCAAAGTCAGTTATTGAACTAACCTCATCTTCATCTCTTTTTTTACCCTCTGTCAAACATGTCAGAATTAAGCAATTATTCTATACTCAACTTTTTAATCAATTTCAATCACCTTTCTGTAGACTAGTTATGAATGACTTCTCAGGTTTCTTTGGATTGGGTTTCTAATGATTTCAAAACATTCTATCAGAATTTATACTCAAAATGTACTTTTTACACTATTGCCATTTTGTCTGTTTGCTTAACAAACTTACTTCTGCTTTCACAATAAACTATAACCCCAATATAGTCTCTTTCTTACTTTTCTCTATCAAACATGACCATTCCTCTCACTTTTGTTTTCTTGGCTTCCTTTCCTTTCTTGTCTTACATGGACGTGTTTTAAGTTGCGATTCTAATTGTTTTTCTCTGTATAAACTCCTCATCATAGAAATTTGCTACCATAAATTAACTTAACTTCCTCTAATACAATTAAAGTATTAAGTACTATAAAAGTGAAGAAACTTAAGTAAAAATTTTAAGATAAAGATGGTTTATTGAAGAGTTTATAAACAAGTAATGGTAATTTAATGCAGAAACTAAAATGCTATATGTAAAGCTATCCTGATTATACAACTTTTTCCTGATTGGCATTCTTTACAATATAAGAACATATTTTTAGCTTTTTCATAATAATTCATTCAAAATTGCTTATTAAATATCTGTTGTATGTCAGGTACTGTGCTAACCACTTAGGATATATACCAAGTGAGAAAACTGCCTGTTAGTTTTAGGTTAGCTGCTACCAATGAACCAATCTACTTTAAGTTAGAAGTTCAACTGTTGGAAAATATACATACTCTAATATATATGGACACTAGGACTTTATTACAGGAATGGGGTAACTTACCACTTAAGTACTATTTTCTTGTCTTTTATTTTTAAAAAGTTTGGAGATAATCTTTATTATAGTTTTGCACTATAAAAATACCAAGTTTTCTAAATAACATTTGAAAAAACAAACAGAAAATGCATGCAAACACTAAAGATTAAAACTGCAAGAACCTCCAATCTATTAATAACTAAGCATGTCAGCAAACTATAGCCCCACAAACTGGTCATTTGCTTTTACTATTTTTATTAGAACTCAGCCACACCAATTCATTTATGCTTTGTCTATGGCTAATTTTGATCTATGATGGTCCAGAAGCCTAAAATATTTATTATGCGGTCCTTTTTTTTTTCAGAGACAGACTCTCACTTTATTGCCCTCGGTAGAATGCCATGGCATCACAGCTCATGGCAACCTCCAGCTCTTGCGCTTCAGTGATTCTCTTGCCTCAACCTCCTGAGTAGCTGGACTACAACACATGGCTATTTTTTTGTATGTGGTCCTTTAAGAAAATTACTAGAAATTCAAAGAAGAAAAGATGTAACTTGTAACAACCAAGAAAAGAAAAGAAAAAAAAAAAAACACCTGACAATAAATATCACACCTATAATCAGGGTAACTCCAGAGGCTGAGGGAGGACTGCTTAAGGCCAGGAATTCCAGACCAACCTGAACAACATATAGGAAATCCTATCTCTACAAACAAGAACAATAAGAAAAAAAGACTTAAAGGAAAAAAAGATATAATAAGCTAATAGATGCCAAATAACAGTGCAAAAAAAATTATTTTTGAAAGAAAAAGGACTGCCAGTTTGAGATTTTAAAAAAATGTAAAGAGCTATAAAAAGCATCACTTTTTATAGCTTTTGAAGCATGGTTCTTCACTCCAAAGAGTGAAGAAATCTATCTGTGAAGTTCCAAATTAATGACTTTTCCTGAGCCCATCAGAGAATTAAGGCCACGGGTCATACAACTATCCTGAAATATGGAGAAATTCAGCCACTTACAAGAAGAAACAGGATCTCAGCTTTTCTAAAACTAGAACAGATGCCACTAAGCACCACACAAACTGCCAAAATTGAACTAGAAATGTTTAAGGAACTGCTAATTGGGCTGAAAGTGGGCTATCAAGAGAGTCTGAAACCTTAGGAGCTGCGAACATGAGCTGTACATTCACTACCACTCTCTTCTTCTTGGAACCCCACTAGGAACCCAAAGAGGGTAAGTGGCTTAGAGAATTCTGGGTAAGTTCCCCATTGCTGGCTAAGGGAGAACAGTAGTCATTGTTGAAAAGCCACCTCTCCTAAAAAAACAAAAGCCCTTAATCTGCAAACCTATACCTGATGGGAATGGTATAATCCCATTCAAAGTAGATGAAAAATTCTACCCAGACTCATCTAGCCTATATCCCCCTACGTAATAAAATCCTTAATTTTTAGGAGAAAAGGCATCAATATCATAGCCTGGTGAAAACTCACTGAAACTAGGAAAGAGAAACATGGGGGAAAGGGGAGCTCTCCTCCTACAGGAAGAGCAGAAATACATGCTAGTGCCAGCGTTACAACTGGAAGGAGGACAGGAAGAGCAGTGAAGGCCACAAACCCAAACCCAGCTTCACAATATCTGCCTAAAATTGAGTTGTAATGGTATCAGTTAACAGCAGAAGAGTGTATACACACAAATACATATACATACATTTACATATTCCACTAAACACATAAATACACACATGCATGTACCCACACACAATCTTACTATCCCCTAACCAAGAACCACTGACTTAATTCCTCAATTGGAATAGTGTGGTTAGCAAAAGCAAAATCATTAAGATTCTGATTTAGAACTTAGTACTCTCTCAATGTCTTAAGTCCTATTTCTATTTAAATATTGAAAAAGGTAAATTAAATATAATTCAAAATTATTTTGACCTGAGGGCAGAAAGACAGAAAGAATCATACACATTTGGCATTGAGTTGGAGAAGTGGATAGGACCCACAGGTAACCTAGGAATTCAACTCTTCTATTTAAAAAGTGAAGAAACAAAAGCCAACAGAGACTTTTCCCAAGTCATATACCTAAGTAATAGCAGGGTCAGGGCTGAAACCCATGTTTATTAGGTTCTTAAATAATGAATACAATAATCAAACTTGACAATTAAATTGTTTTACAATAAAAAACAAAAACATAACTAGTATTACTTAAGTGCTATTTTTTGACCATAAATTAATACTAGCTTCCCAAACACTATGAAAGCTACAAATTCCTTGCCTAACTTTAAATGCTGTAAACTCAAGTTATTTGTCATTTTAATCATAAGAATAGTCATTACCATCATAATCACAACATTGATTTTGGTATGGAGGCAAACTAGAATTTTAGAAAACTAAGTTAATTTAACAATCAGTAATCAGCTACATAAGCTTAACAAATATATTTATGTTTCGATATAAAGTTTATCAGCCAAGTGCTGTCGGGAGCCATAGAGACAATGGTCTCGCCATTTTGTCAAGGCCTAATCTTAAAACTTCTACTTCTACTTCTTCAAGCCTGCCCCATTTCCCAAAAGTCAAACTGACCCAGCCTGCAGTTAGCCCATTGAGTCAAGG
>CAUYRH010024558.1:0-33352 GCA_963574655.1 Perodicticus potto | reverse complement strand
TCATCCTGTCCCATTTAATTCAGACCCTTTATCCACTTGGATGCTCCTTTAACAGGGCCTGTGCCATGCTGTGGGGCTTACTGCCTTGCTGCTGCCACTGTGACAGGGCAAATACCTTTCCTTACCCTAAGACTATTGTTTCTTCTCAAGTCATCTGGCCAATGCAATATTCCGTAGACTTTGAACTTCAGGCGTGTTTGCCTTTTGCTATTTTGTAAAAAAGAGAGAATAAAAAGTTTTTGAGAGTTTTTGTTGTTTGGTTGTTTTTTTTTTTTTGCAGTTTTTGGCCGGGGCTGGGTTTGAACCCGCCACCTCTGGCATATGGGGCCAGCGCCCTACTCCTTTGAGCCACAGGCGCTGCCCTGTTTGGTTTTTTTTAAGAGACAGTGTCTTATTCTGTCACCCAGGCTGGAGTGTAGTGGCATGACCATAGCTCACTGCAGCCTGGAAGTCCTACACATAAGGGATCCTCCACTGAGTCTCCTGAGTCGTCGTGACTTTAGGTATGTGTTACCACACCTGGCTAAATTTTTACATTTTTGTAGAGAGGAGGTCTTGCTCTGTGGCCCAAGCTAGTCTCAAACTCTGGCCTCAAACAATCTTCCTACCTCTGCCTTCCAAAGTGCTGGGATTGGCTCGGCGCCTGTGGCTCAACGGGCTAAGGCGTCAGCCACGTATACCTGAGCTGGCGGGTTCGAATCCAGCCCAGGCCCGCCAAACAACAATGACGGCTGCAACCAAAAAAGAGACGGGCATTGTAGCGGGCGCCTGTAGTCCCAGCTACTTGGGAGGCGGAGGCAGGAGACTCGCCAGAGCCCAGGAATTGGAGGTTGCTGTGAGCTGTGACGCCACAGCACTCTATCCAGGGTGACAGCTTGAGGCTCTGTCTCCAAAAAAAAAAAAAAAAAGTGCTGGGATTACAGGCAAGAGCCAGGGGACCCAGCCTATCAAATATAATTTTTGTTTCTTTTTTTTTTTTTTTTTTTTTGCATTGATGTTAGACCTGGGTTCCAGGTCCCAGGTCACCCTTGCGCCATAGCAGGAGCAGCAGTGTTTTTGTTTGTTTGTTTTTTGTTTTTGAGACAGATTCTCACTATGTCATCTTTGGTAGAGTGCCATGCCGTCACGGCTCATAGCAATCTCCAACTCTTGGGCTTAAGCGAGTCTATTGCCTCAGCCTCCCAAGTAGCTGAGACTACGGACCCCTGCCACAACATGTGGCTATTTTTTTTTTTTTGGCTGTAGTTGTTGTTTAGCTGGCCTGGGCTGGATTCGAACCCGCCAGCTCCAGTATATGTGCCTGGTGCCCTAACCACTGAGCTACAGGAGCCAAGCCTGTTTCATGTTTTTTTAACTTATTTTGCTTATTGCAAAATTCAGATAATATAAAAGTCACTGTTTTATCTTTTTTTTTTTGAGACAGAGTCTCACTATGTTGCCCTTGGTCGAGTGCCATGGTGTCACAGGTCCCAGCAACTTCCAACTCTTGGGCTTAAGTGATTGTCTTGCCTCAGCCTCCCAAGTAGCTGGAACTATAGGTGCCCGCCACAGCGCCTGGCTGTGTTGTTGTAGTTGTCATTGTTGTTAAGTAGGCCCGGCCAAGCTCAAACCCACCTGCCTGGGTGCATGTGGCTGGCACCCTAATCACAGAGCTAAGAGCGCTGAGCCTTTTTTTTTCTTTTTTGAGACAGAGCCTCAAGCTGTCGCCCTGGGTAGAGTGCCATGGCATCACAGCTTACAGCAACCTCAAACTCCTGGGCTTAAGCAATTCTCTTGCCTCAGCCTCCCAAGTAGCTGGGACTACCCGCACCCACCACAATGCCCGGCTACTTTTTGGTTGTAGTTGTCATTGGCAGGTGTGGGCTGTATTCGAACCCACCAGCTCTGGTGTATGTGGTTGGCGCCTTAGCCGCTTGAGCTACAGGCGCCGAGCCCCATTTTATTTTTATTTTTATCCATTTTTCTTTTGAGACAAAGTCTCACTCTATTGCCCAGGCTAGAGCCTCAAGGTGTCAGCCTAGCTCACAGCAACCTCAGACTCCTAGGTTCAAGTGACCCCCTGCCTTGCTTCCAAAGTAATTGGGACTACAGTCGTAACTTTTAAATATATAAATATATATATATATATGGTAAGAAACAAGTTTTAATCAAATGTCTGTCCAGGAGAAACACCTTTCTTCACAACTGGTTTCGAATGGAAAATAATGTGAGAATTTTCCTTTTGCTGCCTTACTTTTTGATTTATTTTTAGGAGGAGGAAGGTTTGATTTTTTTGTCTGCTTGTTTTCCTAGTGAAGAACTGTCTTAGATATGAGGTTGACTACACTGAGGCTTCTGCCCAGGGGTCCTTTTGGATAGTAAAACTAGAGCAGGCCCACCCATTGTGTGGATGGCTGCAAGAGAACTTTCACATCTATGTCATCATAAATGCAAGAGCAAATCTTCCATTTTCCCATTCTTCATTCTCTGAGAAGTGGGTTCTGTCCTATCAAATGAGAATCACATTAATTTGTGATTAATTCCAATCAAATCCCTTGGTAAAAAAAAAAAAAAAAATAGTGGAATGTATTTCTCCGAAGCAGCCTAATTTAAGACCTTAAAGCAAAAATTCTGGCCTCCACTCATCTGGGTTTCCATCCGAGTTTTGCCACTTACTGTTTATGTGACCCAGGAAAGTTATTGAACTACGCTGGGTCTCAGTTTTCACATCTGTAAAAAGACAGTAAAACTTGAAAAGAATGAATATCAGTACTTGAAACACTGTCTGGCACCTCCTAGGTTCTAGAAAAGATAAAATTATCGCTGTTTTCCAACTGGAAATTATACAGCTTCTCATGAGGCTTCTTTAGTCCTTTGCGGTTGAAAAATTGACAGAAACAATGTAACTAGACTTTGCTGTTTGATTAGAACAGAAAATAAAACAGCTTTAAGAAAGTGACAGAAGAACTGGGGGTGGCACCTATGGCTCAAAGGAGTAGGGCGCTGACCCCATAAGCCAGAGGTGGCGGGTTCAAAACCAGCGACGGCCAGAAACTGCAAAAAAAAAAAAAAGAAAGTAACAGAAGGGTAAGTTGAGCCGAGACAAGTTACCTGACTGCATGACACTGACCTAGGGCCCCAGGCCCCTTTCTGTACACGGTTAGGCTACCTGGGGCCAGCAAGGCATCATGTCCTTGGATAACTGAACAAGTCCCAAATGTGACTTTATGGGATAACATAAAAAAATTTTATTTACTTTTTTCTTTTCTTAAAATAATACTTAAGAAAAATAAAGCAACAAGACCATATTTCATTCTTATTTAACCAAAAGATTAGCACAGTGGGTTGCTGGTTTTCTTCTACTTTTTTTTTTTTTAATTTTCCATTAAGCATGTTCTTTTAAAACAAATTTGAACTTTTCCCATCCCAGTGATTCCCACGGACAGTTGGCAGAGAATCTTGGATAACTTGCAGAACTGGGATTTTTTCCAGGCATGAGTAACTTGTTAAAAAGCCACTATTTCCTTAATACTAACAGTAAATAGAGTTCACATCCACATAAATCCTCAGTGGCCCACTGGGGAAAGTTTTATATGTATATGTGTATATGTGTGTGCGTGTATGAAATCTTTTTTTATTCATAAAACACTTGGCTCGCAGCATGTCTGTTTATATTTCACTTCTTAAAAATAAATACACACGTCTATGCCAGCTGAGGTTAAAAGGTAGCCTTTCTCCAATTGCCTGCGTGTGCCAATGATTTTATGATGGATAGGTTTAGAATACCTGGCTGGAATTCTTGAAGAGTGTTTCTCTTCTACTTCTTCTAATAAAAAAAAAAAAAGCAGGATAAAACTTAATTCCAATGTAGTTAAAATACATGCTCTGATGAAATTTGATTTTATTGGGAAAGTTCAAATAAATATTTTAAGGACTTAAAGGAAAAATTGAATAGCAAAGTCAGTTTTTCTATGGTAACTTTTGTTGTTGTTGTTGCAGTTTGGCTGGGACCGGGTTCGAACCCGCCACCCTCGGTATATGGGCCGGCGCCCTACTCACTGAGCCACAGGCACCACCCTTTTCTATGGTAACTTTTAGCTATTACTAGTCTGAGTATCCATTTTCTCCTATTCATCAATGAATAAAAATAAGAAGAAGACTTTTCCCATTCATAAGGTTTTTTAAAGGACACGTATTTTTAAATTGCTATAAGAAGAATTTGTTGTGTTGAGGCGGTGCCTGTGGCTCAAAGGTGTAAGGCACCAGCTCCTTATACTGGAGGTGGAGGGTTTAAACCCAGCCCCGGGTAAAAACTGCAAAAATAATAATAACAATAATAATAATAATAATAATAATAATTTGTCGTGTGGATGTGGCTAATGAGGCAGGCAGAGGTTAAGGGGTGCTGGATGGGCACATGGTGATGTAACACTGGGTCAGGCACTAGAACTTACAAGGGGCATTTCTGTCCTGTATCATATCCCCTAGGAGTCTCCTTATCTGGGTGTTTGACAAACTTCTCTTGTCTTTGCAGGGCTGGATGGGGTATATTTTGATAACAAGCAGTCCCATGAGATATCCTGCATTTCCTGCTTCCGGTCAGATGTCCCACAAGAATAACTTCTCTACATATGTTTTTGCATTTTTGATCACAGTCCCAGCTGGAATCAGGAAGTTTGGAGGCAGCATGGAAGTGGAAACTCATTGAAAGTCACAGCAGCATTGTTATGACTTTCAAAAATATTTAATTTTCTGGTAGTCCTGAAGGGAAAAATAAATATCTATATCGTCCAGCATGTGCTTAAAACTAGGCAAGCACTTTAGTTCCTTATGCAAGACACGTTTTTATTTAAAAGAACAGGGTCCCAGTGACGTGGGAAAAGATTTCCCAGGGTCAGGTAACCAGGCACAGAAAGATCTGAGGTTGGACCTTTTAAAATTCTTAATTGAGGGCTTCATTGAAGCAACGTGAGACCTTGTCACTAACCTCAGTCACTTCTTATGCCAGTACAAACCATAACATCTTATAATTTCCCCACTGAATATAAACAGAGGAAGAAAGAAGAAATAGAAACCCAGTCTTCTAAAAAGACTTGAAGATAAATTCTACATAATTGTTCTGTAAACCCTTTCTTTAGAAAACCATCCTTCAGTTTTCTGAGCTTCACTTTGCTTGTCTGGGACACCTTTGAGCACAGAGTGTCTATTTGGGATTAATTAAAAATGTGTCTGAAGTGTTTCGATGGTGTTTAGCCCCGAAAATGTGCCCCCAAATGGGATCTGCTTCTCTGATGCTCATCTCTTTTTGGTTATTCTCCTTCATATATAGGCCTGAGATTTTTAAAAATGTGAGATTTTCAAAAACATCAATAAAACCCTTCATCGAGGCTGGAACCAACTCTGTTGACCAGTAATATTCAGAGTCCTGGGGCTTGTTAGTCTGGCTTTTTCCTGTGCTCCACTTCAAACTGCAGGAAGAGTTCATTATCTTTGCTGGGTTTTTTGTTATTGTTGTTGTTGTTCTACTTTTGCTTTTGTCCTTTTTTTAAGATATCTTTTTTTTTTAAATCAAAATTCCAAGGCATTCTTTTTGGTATGGACAACATAAGAAGAAAACCAATAATTTTTGAAGATCAATCATGAATCAGCCCCTTTCTATTCCTTATCTCATATAATCTCATTTCAGACCAGTGGAGCCGGTCTTCTTATCCCTTTTTACAATGAGCAAAAGGGGATTAGTTGTGGTTACATTGGGTCAAGTTCATGGATAGTAAATGAGAGAGCTAGGATTTGAATCCAAGTAATGTGTGCCTCCAGAGATTGTTCTTTCCTTGGAATTCTCTGCCCTTTCTGCTTTTGTTAAAGGGTAGAATTCTGAGCTCCTATCATCAAAGCTAATAGAGTGGAATTCCCCAAGACTAAAGTCCCCAGGGCAAGCATGTTTAGGAATGTTGTTTAAAAATGTACTTTGAATGCACTTTCAATCCATGTTAACATTCTTGGGTGGGATGGCTACATGACATAGTGAAAGGCCTTGACTTGGAGACAGCTGATGAAGAGTTTCCATGCACAGAATTTGAAAGCTGCAGTTCACTGTCATGTGATTCCGTGAAATGCTAATCGTGGTTGGGTCTGATTGTTGGGTATACTGATGCTCACTGCACTGGCTTTCGTGGTGTTCATAGTTGTGAACAAGTTTTCAAAATAAAAAGTTGGGGGAGGGTTACTTTTATTCATTTTGGATATCACAAAATCTTAGTCCACCCACTCTGACCCCAGGAACCCACTTTCCTATTTCTTGACTATCTTCATTCATAATCAATGTGACAATAACAGTTTTAGAATTCTGATTTATAGAAGACAGGCTAGGCAAGCAGATGTTCCTCTGTTGGTGATTATGAGTTTCAGTGTTGCTGTGTATTACAAACCAAAATATTATGCCAGGTTTTGGGGTCCCTTGAGTAATAATGAGGCAATAAATGAGGTCCATAGGTACTAGTAAAAAGGAAATCCTCCCTGAGCTTGGGGCATTTGTTTCTTCCTCCTGTTGCTACCTAGGAATATACATGAGTTTACTAAATCCTGAGTTTAGTTAACTGTGGAGTTTCAGGAGCCCTTAAGGTTTTCACAGGATAATCATTCATATTTTAAAATAAAAGAATAGATAGAGAAAAGGTAAATGGCTTAACATGAAGAGGAAACATTGAAAAAATTGAAAATGGGAACCACAATTCCTTGTGCACCTACTATGCATTACTTATTACGGGAGTTTTTTACTTTTCCCTTCCCTTCCCTTCCCCCCTCTTCCTTTCCCTCCACTCCCCTTTTTTTCCCCTTCCTTTCTCTTCCCTTCTCTTTAAAGGTAAGTATTTATAATGCCCCTTTTAAAGGTTGAGAGGTTGAAATTCAGAGTTTTAGTTAAGACCGATAAGGTGTAGATTCAAACTCGAACCCCTTAGGTCCACAAGTACACACTGAGTACCTGCCGTGTGCCAGGCAGTGGTACTTGCCAGCGGAAGCTTGTACACAGATCGCTAGTAAGGGAGACTTGACCTTTAGAACGCATGCTTTGGTGGAAAGAAAGGAAGACGGATAGGAGGCAAATATGTATTGGGCATCAACTGTGTGTGAGGCATTAGACAAGCATCTATCTGTTCATTATGCTTCAGTGAAGCTCATGAGTATGTAGTTAAAGGAGATATGGAAGACATAGTCACGCGGAGCTCCTCATTAGTCTGGGGAAAGACACCTAACGACGTTAGACCTGTGGGAATCGAGAGGCGGTGGTGCCGGGAGTCTGGACACCCTGACACAGTAGCATCTCTTTTATAAGCAACACCAGATCTCTGTCTTAGAATCGTCCTTCCCCCTGTTTCATAGACAGGCCTAAAGAAGGTCATGCCAGGGTATTTAACGAACAGATCATGCTCATTTAATTTGTCTGTTGAATGTATTTTTGTTCATGGCCAATGGTCATGGTAGACCTGGGCAGGTTAAAGAGTCCTTATCTTGTAGATAGGAGAGTGAAATACAGAGCCAAGGGCAAGACAGCGTTAGAAAAACAGCAGATAGCCTGGTTTGGGGAAGCTAAAACGCAGTTAGGGGGTCCCTCAGACGTCTTCTGACCTAATCTCCCTTGATTGGGTAGACAAGATAGACACTGGCTAAGTGGGAAACTCCTGAAATCCTGGAAATTCTAGCCAGACACGGGAGGGAAGGCCATCCGCCCTGCTGTTTAAGCCAGAACAGACAACTGCTATCAGATGGCACCAGACTGCATGAGGAACCTTGACGTATTTGAATTCCTCAGTAAGACTATGAGAATTCCTGGCTGAATCACTCTGCAAACTAGCCCAGGCCTCTTCCACAGCCTTCCTGTGACAACCCTACATTTCATTTGATTGAATTTCATGTCTGTTTCCTACCCTTCTGTACCCTTCTTTGCCTGACGGTCTTCTTACTTTCTCTCTCTCTTTCTTTCTTCCTTCTTACTTTCCTCTCTCCCTTCCCTCCCTTCTTCCCTCTCTCTCTTTCTCTCTCTTTCTTTTTTCCTTTCTTTCTGTATAAAAAAGATATTGAAATATGTTAAAAGGGGACTTCAGACATATTGACATCACACCAATACTTTCTCTTTTATATAATTAAGGATTGAAAAAAAAGGAGGTAAAACATTATGTGGCTAATTAAAAGCATAAGAAAACTCTTTATTATGAAATAATTGCATATATATTGCTAAAAGTAAAATATATAGAATATATATGTATCCATGTAGATATACATACTGTGCCTATACATATATGCATACATTTATTTTATCTGAACAAAAATATCTCTAGAAAGATTCACAAAAAGTTTACAAAATGGAAGAGGAATGAATGGAACATAGGAGTTAAATGGTAATTTTTCATTTTAGTGACTTTTGAATTCTTAATCAAAAGAAGGTGGTATGTATTCAAAATGAAATAAAATATAATATTTTTGAGGGGAAATAATCGAAAAGGGAGTGACTTCATAAATTACATGATTTAAGGCATTTGTTGTTCTATTTTTGTGTCACTTGAAATTTTCTTATTTGTACTTTGGAAAGCACTTGAAATAAGAAACCTAAAATATTTGACACAGTAACTAGGAACTTTCAAAATACTCGGTGAATCAATTGTATACCTACTATTAGATATAGGTTTGCTTCTCTTGAAAAATAGGTCTTCCTTTTGAGATACATTATGTAACACACTATCCCAGATATATCCCCCAATACTAGGGAGAGGTCTAATCAAGGGGGCAACTGAGTGGAAATGTAGAAGAATACTTTATTAAAACATGGCTGTTTCAAGGGCTGGCACTCACCTGTAATTAATTTCTAAACTATTTTTTGCCAAATTAGTGCAGCCACTGTACATTTTTAGCATTTTATTCTATCTTGATATCCTTTATGCCATCTTAAAACTATTTTTATATGTGCATTATTAAAAAAAATCCATTTTGGGTATTCAGTAGGTTAAGACATGTGAGAATAAAGCTTTATCCTGAACAGATGCCCCACTTAGGCATAACTATCTAATTCTATTTAATTTAGTCACTGGCATCCTCGCCTTTTCCTGTCAAAGTGAATCAACCTGAGTGCTAATTTTTGAAGCAAAACCTCTATGATCATTTCACTCGTGATTTAATCCAGATCTAACCTGAGGCCTTTGGAGGTTCAAGGTCAATGACCCAATTTATTCTGCCATCCGCCTCAGTCTCAGTAACCATTGTTATTCCTTGCAAAGCTTTTGCTACAAACATTATTTCTTTTGCATGTAGTCCCACCAAAGTATGCATGTGAGCAGTGAAAGGTGATTTGGGATTGCAACTCAGAGGGACTTGGCAAGAGCTTTTGGCTTCTCTGGGTTTTTTGGGAAGCATGCAAGTAAAAGAATATTGAATGCAATCTTTGCCTCCATTAGCAGAAGCCAACGAGGAAGAAATTAATTAACTTTCTCCAATGAAAAGAAACTAGTCATTGGCATCCTTACCAATTCTAAACTAATTGTTTTCCATGGAAATCCTGGGGCTTAAACACTCAGTATAAAATTAGAAAGGTAATAAAGGTCTAGGTAGCACTCTAAGTGTTCTTAGAGATGAATGAGCTTACACCAGTTCAAATCTAGGGTCCTTATTTTATTTTAAAAAAATTAAAAAAAAAACAACCAGTGTTTTTCATTCTCCTTCGTCCACAGCAGTTAATATATTTTGTGAATTTTCTTTTATGTTTTAAATAATTTTCCCTTCCCTGGTGTCTTCCCAGCACTTCTGCCGGGAGCAGCATGCACGTTGGAGAAGTCTCCTTAAGTAAAGGAGAATTCCCAGGGATGCTCGGCCCCACCAGGGAAATCGCAGCTCCAGGGCTTTACCCCTCCCAGGAGGAGTTAAACTGGGTTTCTGTGTCAAAGATGCTGAATGAAATTGGGGGTGGAATTGTTAAAATTGGAAATGACCTATTTAACTACATGCACGGTTCCCCATGACTGGTATAAATACGTCCAACTTTCTAATTCTCTCATCAGAATGAACTTATCATAGACTTTGATGCAGAAAGTCTTTTTAACAATGCACTGAAGGAAAAATGAATGTGCAGGCTTGATCTTTACAAATCTTTACAATCTTTATGACTTCTTATTCTCTCTCTCTATAATAACAACACAAAAATGGCTTCAATCCCACCGAAGCTTGGGGGAGAAAATATCCTGGGTTGGGAGGTGCTAAGAGAGGTAATAGAAAAGCGCTTGTAAAGCAAAACAATTTATGTTGGCTCCTGTACAGATCTGAGACAGAATGCATAGTTATCTGATAATTACAATATAATGTTGCACTGTGAGTTATCTGCCAAATTTCATAGCTGTGTGTGCACAATTTGACTTTTCATAAAATTGCATACTTAGAAAACCATGTAATAATTTCCATTTCACCTTTCCTAAATCATTCAATCATCAGCTATGAATCTGAGGAAAAGCCCAAAAATTATTGATAAGGAAAGTCAAGCAATACTCTCTGCATATAATGATTATTGTTTTATTAATGAGATGTCTATATCTTGGTATTGATTTGTTACTTTAAGGGGCCTATTCCCAAACTCCCTAGAAAAAGAAATGCATGGATTAAGCAGAGTTTAACTGAGCAAAATCAGCTATGAGGCTGCTGTAACGTACCCTAATCAGACTGTCACCACTAGATGTAAATGTTTCAGGTAGAGGCCACTAACATCTATTCACATGGATTCCGCATTTAGAACTTAAAAAATGCACCACAAATTTTGCCTTGCATCATGGAAAAATAAGTGTTTTAGCTAAAATACATCGGACTTGGCATGAATTTCATGTGGATTTCTTTTTTCTTTTTAACAAAGGAATATTTTGTTTTTGGAAAATTGCATTACTTTTTTAAGGGGGAAGGTATGTGACCTTTAAGAAAAGGTTGTGCTGTATATTTCAGCCACCAAGTATTGAGTAAATTGCGTTAACAGTAAAATAATATTCCCACTGCCAAATGTACACATATTCACTAACAGCAATCTTACTCTCTAAGGCCCCAAGGAGTGCTTCATCATGCTAGCATGGCCACCGTGACAGAAGGCTTTCCTGAAATCCATCTGATCCTCTGTCAGTCACAGGCCTCTTATTTAAACCAGCTCAGCACCCTCACTGGCCGGCTGACACGTGGCCCCAAGCCTGCAGTGTTCAGTTGGCAGGGCATCCCTTGGGAACCTTCTGTCCTGGGCTGACTGTTGAGCCTGTCCACTGAGACTACCCTCTATGATTTTTTGGACAGAAAGTAGGGGACACACAGAAAAGCGATCTCATGTGCTCACTAACACACACACAGAAGTATATGTATTTATACTGTTTTTCAAAGAGTTCATAGTTCATAAGTGTAAGAAGAAATGTATCTGTTTAAAAGGTAGGTTGTTTGGTAAAATTTTATTTCTGTATGAATTTTTTTTTTTAATCCAGCTACAGAGGAACTCAGATCAATGTTGATGATGCCTGTGTGCCTAAAATTTTCTTGTTTTACAGGATGACTATCCAGTAGGCTTAAGTGAGAATATAAATAAACTGATTATTTCTGAGTCTTCACCAAAATGATTCTGTCTAAATCAATGAAGAGCGGAGTGATGAACCATAATACTATTTTATATGATTTCCATTGGTAACCAATGAATTCAAGTAGAACTCTTTCAAGTGGAGCCTTCGATCTTTTTTCACAAAATTCAGACAGTGGCAATGCTCTGGGGGTGTGTGTGTGTGTATGTGTGTGTGCACGCATGTGTGTGGCTGTGTATGCCTTTATTTTCTTTGCTTGTGCTGCCCCAACAATGACTGGGAGGATAAAATCCAAAGCAAGTTCATTTCTGGGCCAACTCTGCCAAATTATATGATGTGAATTGATGTCCACTAGGGCTTAGAATAGCAAACCCTGATTTAAGTTCTTAGGTTGAACTTGTCCACAACTGTTGGGGTAAAAAGGCCAGTTCATACCTATTAATTAGTCTAATCCATCTCAATCTTCCTCATTTTATACTTTTCAGAGATTATAGTCATGCTAGGTATAATTTGGGTGAAGTAAAATTGCAAAAGTCCGAAAATAAAACCATTCCATAGAAAATTTTTACTATCTAGCTATGCTTTAATTTTTCCCCCAAATGTAGGATTTTTGAATGTTCTGTATATGAATTTTTGGTGATAGTGGAATGACTTTATGTAAAACAGCAGTGGGTAGGTTATTCTATGGGATCAGAATCAGCGATCCAAAATCAGATCACATGATTTTGGTAAAGACTATGGCAGGCTGGAATTCTGGAAAAGAATTTGTCTTAGACAAAGACTTTCTTCCCATTATAGAATTTCCACACAAGTATTAAATCTCAAAACAAATTAATTCACGCCTATCACTTGAAATTTTTACAATTTAGACATTTAAGTACCAGAGTTCCATTTAATGGTATGAACAGGTTGTAGAGATTTGTTAATTTGAAATTTCATTTGGTAACAGATGCAATAACTTGTCTGGCATTAAAACCGAGTTTAAGGTAATCACTGCACTTGCTCTTTTGTTCTAAGTGTTTTACAATCCTTAATTCACATAAAACATCTGTGAAATTTAGTTAGGAGTGTGGTGAGTAAAATTTAATCCCTGTTTTTATACCAGCATGTTCAGAAACATGGTTACATATATTTCAATCTTCCTTGAGTGAAAAATACATGTGGGAATCAACGCAAAGCATTTTAGTGACATTCTAAACCTTTGAGGTAATAGAAGAGTCATGTGTTAAAAGAATTAAAACCATGCCAAGGTAAAGACTATTTCCTTTATTGATTTTGACACCAATTGGAGGAATCGGCACGGAAACAAATGAAATTTTGGAGATTATTTGGTAGCCAAATATATCTTTGTTAAAATGAAAGCAGTTTCTTCCTTATGCCATGGATTAAATACAGGCAAAGCAATGTGAATTACTGTGTTTTGTTTGGAACATTGCGGTTAGGTTGCGGTGTTACATGTGTGCACGCGCACCACTGCTCTCACTACCTGTATCCACTGCAGACAAGACTAATCAACCCCCTTTCCTGCAGGCCTGGAGTCTCTTCCTCGGCTCTGTGCCTCCGGTAGCCACTAGCCGCAGAACATAGTTGCACACCAGCGGGGGAGCTTTCTGAAGTTCCTGTGGTGAGTGACAATAAAACAAATGCTTTGGAAACATTTTCCAGTGTGAATAGAATAGAAAGGTCACCACTAATAAAGCTGCCAGAGACTTGACATCGAAGATGCTTCAAACAAATCTCATCTCCCCAGTTATTAAGTGGGAAATCCTTACCTAGCACCTTCTCATGTAAGCCACTGAGGCAGACACTGGGGCAGTGCGTGCACACACAGTTTTATTTCCCAGTCTGTCCTGCAGAGGATTTGTGACCATGCATATGTACCCATAAGCATATGTATATTCGTGTATATGCGTGGATATGTACGTATGTATGTGTATGTGTGGACACAGGATACAAATTAACAATAGAAGGACACTTGGTAGGGGGCAAAGAGGGATAGGGGAAGAGTTAGGACACAATATGACTAAACATAGGGATAACTTCTACCTTCCACAAGGCATTGCAAAGTTTCCAGAGGTAAATTAGAATTGTGACTCCAAGCTTACTTGCCAGAGATAAAGTGGGAAACTCAATCCGTTACAAAGATTTACAACATAATACGCTATATGCTAAAACATGTAGAAACATTTTCCAGATATTGAGATGAGAGGGAAGATTTTTTCCTGTGGATTCTAATTTAGAGACCATGTACTTTATAGTAGGGGGGCGGCGTGCCAACGTCCATACAAAAATTAAAATATTCAGTTTGATGTGACTGTTCTTCTAACAGTCGAGGTGATGTAGTACACATATAAAATATGGTAAAATCAAGTCTTTGAAGAGGTAAACTATTGCAGGAAAAGAATGCAGCTCTCTTACAATCTTGCCTAGTAAAAATTAGAAAACTGACTTTCATGCCAAAATATGTAGAAATAATCATTCCAGCGGATGGAGGAGAAGGTCGTTACCGAATCTGGAGAGTACGGGGTTCATGTCGCACTCCTGACATACAACTGTAGCAACACAGGAGACTTCTGGGCATTGCATCTCACATTAAGATACTTGGTAAGGGCTTGGCACCTGTAGCTCAGTGGCTAGGGTGCCACCCACATACACTGGAGCTGGAGAGTTTGAACCCAGCCCAGGGCCTGCCAAAACAACAATGATAACTACAACCAAAAAATAGCAGGGCATTATGGCGGGTACCTGAGGCAAGAGAATCACTTAAGCCCAAGAGTTTGACACCACAGCACTCTACCCAGGGCGACAGCTTGAGACTCTGTCTCAAAAAAAAAAAAAAAAAAAAAAAAGATATTTGGTAAGGATAAAAGAGCAAATAATGCAAGGAACCTTGGGTATAGGTGCCACGTGGCACTGATTAAGGGAGTATTCTAATACTTAGACAACCAATCCTGGAGGGAGGGATGGGAAAGTTCACTTACCATATGGAAGATGTTATCTCTACCTCAGCCTGGAGGAGGCCAGGTTATTCCTCAGGGACTGAGGGACTGTTCCTAAGTTCTCCTGGGTAGGAAAATTGGCCCACAATGACCCCAGAAGAGTTTTCTCCAAGAAACATTTCTAACAAATGAACTGCATATTCTAATCAAATAAGTTTGGGAATCAATGGAGAAACCAAGGTACAGCAAGTTATTTTCTTCTAGAATTTTTCAACACCTTTACCTGGCTCACGTGAGCTGCAACTCTCCAAGAATAGTCAGGTTTTCTGATCCTGACTCAATTACAGGTCCCTCTTTTCATGGGGTAGCTCCTTGAACTAGCTTTCTACAGAGGAGCTTGGAAGGCATCAGCAAGCGTTTTCACCCAGAGCACTTCCCTAGTAGGCATTTCCAACACCATCGAACATCTCAGTATGAACCTTCAGGTACAAGTAAATTGAACCACCTTGCCTTCTCGGTAGATGCCTTGAGTACACAGCCTGTTGTTGGACTCTGAATTCCATAGATAAACCCTGGCCCAACTGTGACCTTGGACAAATTTTTTTGCTTTACAGAATCTTGATTTCTTTACATGTGAAATGGCAAGACTGAGGGTCCTCTTGCAGGTTATCATGACAATTTACAAACAACACTAAGGAGAGTGTCCATGATTTCAAGGCACCCACAAAGGGCTAATGGGTTGCATGAAGAAGTCAGGGAGAGTTTTAGAAAAAGGCGATGCCTAAACTGTATCTTGATAAATGAATAACATTTATTCAGGAGAAGAGAGAAGCTGAAGAATGCAGCAAGGCTGGCCCTGCTAGGACCCGTTTTATAGGATGTGTAAGAAGTGACAAGGTATGTATAATGCCTAGAATGCTGGAAATGGCTAAGGTGTAAATTTATGAACTTGGTGGCTAGGACTTTTTTTTTAGACAAGAGTCTCAAGCTGTTGCCCTGGGTAGATGGGTAGAGTGCCATGGCATTATAGCTCACAGCCACCTCCACCTCTTGGGCTCAAGTGATCCTCTTGCCTCAGTTTTTCTATTTTTAACAGAGGCAGGGTCTTGGTTTTGCTTAGGCTGTTCTTGAACCCATGAGCTCAACGATCCACCCACCTTGGTCTCCCAGAGTGCTAGAATTACAGGCGTGAGCCACCATGCCCAGCCAGTGGTGGCAAGGATTTTTGATAATATCAATTTATATGTTCCCTCATATTGCAACCTAGCTCTATTTTAAAAGTGAAAACCAGATGTATTATTTCTCAACCAGAATGTTTACTTTTTAATTGAAAGGAGGAAATTATTCTATAACGTAATCTAATAAAAATGACCACATGATAGGATTAAAGCGTATAGCTAATATTAAACAAACAAACAAACAAAAAGCCAAGCCAACTAATAGCTTTCCTCCCAAGCTCTGCTCAATATTTTGTCTCCAAGAAAATCTTGAAATCAAGTACAGAATCACAAAGTGTTTTATTATACTTTTCTTTCTCCAGCCAGAAGAATTAGCTTTAGGAAGGAAAATATAATAAAGGCAAGTATTGTGTGACTGATATTTCTATCTCATTTCTCTCTGCTTCTCATCTTCTGCCAAACCCGAGAAGAGAGTATTGCTTCTTGGATTGCTGAGCAGGCAGAAACCAGGGAGATGATAATAGGACGAATGAGGGTGAGACTCAGTATTCCATGCCTCAAAAATGGTTTCCTTTATTTACACAAGGTAAGACGATGTGAAAAGGCTGTAGGCAGGATATCTGATTCCTCATAGACCTCCTCAGGGTCTAGATCACATGTTTGAATCTAGACTATAAAACAACATTGGCCAGAATAATACACAAGACCAATGGGAAACTTTCATTTCGGCAATAGCTTTGTGGGCCCATTCTACATGACACATGAGGCCTCATACTTTAGCGTTTAGTGTCTTTTAAAACTTATAAATACACTTCTACATTGCTGGTGGGAATGCAAACTAATACATCCGTTTTGGAAAGACGTTTGGAGAATACTCAGAGATCTAAAAATAGACTTGCCATTTGACCCTATAATTCCTTTACTTGGTATATACCCAGATGACCAAAAATACAATTGGCCTTTGAACAACATAGATTTCAAGTGTGTAGGTCAATTACAGATTTTCTTTCACTTCTGCCACCCCAGAGACAGCAAGACTAATATCTCTAATTAAAAAACAGTAATATAGATTCTCTTCCTTATAATTTTCAATAGCATTTTCTTTCCTCTAGCTTACTTTATTGATTATAAAAATTTATAATATATATGTTATACCAAATATGTATTACTTGACTATTTTATGGATAAAGCTTTTGGTCAACTGTAGGCTATTAGTAATGTTTTGAGAAGTCAAAAATTATAACTGGGGCTGGGCGCAGTGGCTCATGCCTGTAATCCTAGCATTCTTGGAGGCCAAGGTAGGTGGATAGCTTGAGCTCATGAGTTCAAGACCAGTCTGAGCAAAAGCAAGGCCCCATCTCTACTAAAAATAGGAAAACTGAGGCAAGAGGATCGCTTGAACCCAAGAGTTAGAGGTTGTTGTGAGCTATGATGCCACAGCACCCTACTCACGGTGACGGCTTGAAATTCTACTCAAAAAAAATTATAACTGGAATTTCAAAAGTTCTGATGGTTGGCAGCGGGCATTGTGGAGGGCATTGTGGAGGGCACCTGGAGTCCCAGATACTTGGAAGGCAAGAGAATCGCTTAAGCCCAAGAGTTTGAGGTTGCTGTGAGCTGTGATGCCACAGAACTCTACCAAGGGGCAAAATAGTAAAACTCTGTCTCAAAAAAAAAAAAAAAGAAAAAGTTGTGGCAGTTGGTGCCCCTAGATCCTGCATTGTTCAGTGGTCCCTGTACTACACATACTATTAAAAGATGACCTTATAGATACAGAACCATCTTTCTTGGTAGGGATAGAAGCATAAATAAGTCTGTTTCTCTAAGAAGCTGACAATTTGATATACAGACATACATATAACTACAAACCTGGAAAAATATGTTAGTGAACTAATTTAGACCTTTTTTTTCTTTTTTTTTTTTTGAGACAGAGTCTCACTTTGTCACCCTAGGTTGAGTGCCGTGGACTCATAGCTCATAGCAACCTCCAACTCTTGGGCTTAAGTGATTCTCTTGCCTCAGCCTCCCAAGTAGCTAAGGCTACAGGTGCCTGCCACAACACCTGGCTATTTTTTTTAGAGATGGGCATCTCACTCTTGCTCAGGCTGCTCTTGAACCCATGAGCTCAGGCAATCCACCCACCTCAGCCTCTCAGAGTGCTAGGATTACAGGCGTGAGCCACCGTGCCCAGCCTAATTTAGACCATTTTGTCATGATACGAGTCTAGAGCAAAAGTTCATTCCCAAGGGCACAAAAAACACACACTACTTCTTTTTTTTTAAACAAGGTCTCAGGCTGTCATCCTGGGTAGAGTGCCGTGGCATTATAACTCACAGCAACCTCCAACTCTTGGGCTAAAACAATCTTCTTGCCTCAGTTTTTTTATTTTTAGTAGAAATGGGGTCTCACTTTTGCTCAGGCTGGGCTTGAACTCGTGAGCTCAAGCAATCCACCTGCCTTGGCCTCCCAGAATGCTAGGATTACAGGCATGAGCCACCTAGCCTAACCCTACACACACTACATTAATGGAACTGCACAAGAATGTATACACGTGAATGACCGTGGGCCATGAAAATATAAGCACAATAATGCAGGAAGTAATTATGAAGTAATTCTCCATTTAAATACCTGACAATTCCAACAACAAAAAATGTATCATCTTTTAATTACTGATGAATTAATATCACATATACAAGTATACCAGAAGTTTCTATCTGTATGCTAAAGGACTGCTTGTGACTACCCCAGGATGAACATGGCCATTTCCCAAGCCATGGGGCATAAACAATGAGATCCTATAAAAATAGGTAAGTTGTATGAACTATGTTTACATTTTCAGTCATTCCTAAGAAGAAGAATAGGGAAAGGCCTAAGGGCAAGTCAGGAGAAGAAAATTGGTCCTAAAGAGATCAACAATGACCACCTATTTTAGGATACAGAGCAGAAAAAAAAAGCACATAATAGTGAAGTAACACTAAACAGTACAGAAAAAAAAGAAAAAAGCTACAACAAAATTTGCTGTTATTTGCTGAACAGAGGTAAAAAGAGTTTTATTTTCAGGCTATGCACATAAATGCAGCTAGTTTGGTACTGGTGCCACAAAGTAAAATTGTAAACGGGAGGAAGCATACGATGGATAAAACTGACAGAGACTTGGACATACCATATTGGAAGTATGGTTAAATATGTCCAACTGATGATTGGATATATGATTCCAGAGTTCAGTAGAGACATCCATGATAACATGAGAAGATATGGAGAGTAATACAATCTCAGTGGTGCCTGACAGCAGAAGAAATTCTTGAAGAATACCTAAGAAACTGAAGGAGGAGAAAAAGAACAAGTATAGAATTTGAGGAAACGCTAATATTTACTCATACAGGAAGGGACATACACAGCAAATTTTCTGAATTTATTCCAGCAATAAAAGAAACCTCCATATTAAAAATTCTGGTAATAGGCTCGGTGCCTGTAGCACAGTGGTTATGGCACCAGCCACATGCACCTAGGCTGGCAGGTTCAAACTCAGCCCAGGCCAGCTAAAATGACAACTGCAACATAAAAAAAAAAAAAAGTAGCCAGGAGTTGTGGTGGGCGCCTGTAGTCCCAGCTACTTGGGAGGCTGAGGCAAGAGAATTGCTTAAGGCCAAGAGTTTGAGGTTGCTGTGAGCTGAGATGCCATGGCACTCTACCGAGGGAGACATAATGAGACTCTGTTTCCAAAAAAAAAATACTGATAATATAATTTATCATATTCATAATTCTGTGAAGAAAAATTCTTTCATTATCTACAAAGACATTAAGAAGATATATAAACTACAGTCCAGAAAGTAGAAGGGAAGAGGAGAGAGAGGGAAGGGGAGGGGGAAAATGGAAGGAGAGAGGGCATTTGGATGGAACTCACCTAATGTGCCTGATGCAATGGTAAATTTCAAAACTATTAAGAAATGAGTATAATTGTGATGGATGTATTACTTAGTTCAATGTAAGCATTTCACATTGTATATCAAAGCAGTACACTGAACCCCATAGATGAATCAATGTACAAAGTTATGATTTAATTTAAAAAGTTAATAATAACGAAGATATGTACTTTACAAATACCATCTAGACTTCCAAGTACATAAGAGCTTGGAAGTCTTCACTCCCACTTTCCCATTTTAATTCTTATACCCCATGAAGCTCATAAAATACAATGTAAAACAAAAGGAAAAGAAACACAGAACTCACTGATAATTTATTCATTTTTCTGTTGCTCTTGGAAACACACTGTGGATTCTGGAAGCATCACTGAGAAAAAAAGTGAATTAAGTGCAGTCATGAGAAAACTGGTTCGCTTGGTCTCAGATTCGCCTGCTGAAAACATTCTACATATGTCGTGGATAAGATCAAAGATAAAAAAGTTTCCCATGACAGAATGGTCCTCTAGGCAGGAAAGGGCAAAAAAGACCTCACTGTACCACCCACAACTACATCAATTGGCAAAGATTTTAGACATATATTTTATTATTGGGCTAATGAAAACATATTACCAACTTATTTAGCATCAATTAATGTTCCTGAAAAATATTTAGTAATTTAAATCAGAGAATGAAACATTTTATCTTCACTAAAGTTAGTATTATAGAAATACTCTTGGGCTATATTAAGTATTTTCCTATTAATACAGGAATACTACACAGGACCCTGTATCAGTGTTTCCATGACAATGCCTCTTGCATTTTTCTTTTGTAATCAAGACAGGGTCTTACTCTGTTGCCCACACTAGAGTGCAGTGGGGAGACCATAACTCATTGCAGCTTTGAACTCTTGGGCTCAAGCAGAGCCTTCCATCTCAACCTCCAGAGTAGATAGGACTATGAGTACAAGCCACCACAGTTGGCCCCTCTTGCTTTTAGATAACTAAATTTCACATAAAGTAAGCACATAGGGGAAAAAAGTATATTATGTGTATTTCTTGTGGTGTACTGTCCTAGTAATTTCTCCAAATGACATACCTCCATATATCCACCCTTATATGATCTCCCCTAACAATATCCTGGGCTTAGCCATTTGAATTATTGCAGCCAATAGGACATGAATAAAGGTGATACATAAATAGGCTGACATTAATCTGGCAGCAGGAACCACCAACTTCGGTAAGCCCAAATGTTGATGTATAGAAATATCATATTAAATGGTTCTTTTTAACCCTATATATTTTTGTATATTCACTGTAAAGGAAAGGATTTGATACATCTAAGCACTGAAATTCAATATTTTTAGCATATATGGGAATGGGAGAAATAGTCTTCAATTGCATGCCAATACAATAACTAAAACTTCAAAATCACATGTAGTTTTAAGAAGAACAATACATGTCAAGTGTATATGGACTCTGGCATGGTTGAACACATATAGATCAAACAAAGAATTTATACATTAAAAATCACTGAGATTGGTGGATCATGCCTGTAATCCTAGCACTTTGGGAGGCCGAAGTGGGTGGACTGCCTGAGCAACAGTGAGACCTCATCTCTAAGAAAATAGTCGGGTGTTGTGGCAGGCGCCAGTAGTCCCAGCTAGAGGCTACGGCAACAGGATCACTTGAGCCCAATAGTTTGAGGTTGCTGTGAGCTGTGATGCCACAGCACTCTACCAAGGGTGACAAAGGGAGACTCTGTCTCAAAAAAAAAAAAAAAAAAAAAAAAAGGGCTAGGATCTTTCCTTTCCTAATACTCTTTTGCCTCTTGCCCTAAGGCAAAAACATTGACAACACCGCCTGAGTCTTAGTGGGTTTATGTAAGAGAGGTTTCCTTTCAGGTGAAATTTTTATTCATAGGATGTCTGTCCACTTTAAAACTCTGCAACATGGAGACTTTACCTCTTTCATGTTTACATGGATGGAGCTGAAACAAATTCTTCTTAGCAAAGTATCTCAAAAATGGAAGAAAAAGTATCCAGTGTACTCAGCCCTACCAATGTATGGCTTTCTTATGAAAGCTATAAACCAAATATAGCCCAAGAATTGGGAAAAGAGGAGAGGGCGGAGGAGGGGAGAACAGGTGGAGGGAGGGTAACTGCTGGGTAACCACACCTACTGTGCATCTTACAAGGGTACATGTGACATTTATCAAATGGTAGAATATAAATGTCTTAACACGATAACTAAGAAAATGCTGTTAAGGCTATATTAACTAGTTTGATGAAAATATTTCAAATTGTATATAAAACCAGCACATTGTACCCCATGATTGCCTTAACGTAAACAGCTATGATTCAATTAAAAAAAAAAAAAAAGCAAAAAAACTCTGCAACACCTACTTTATTCCCAAGTAAACAAAACCATCATCCAGGACTCCAATTTACTTTGGAGAGCTTAATGTCCATGGAAACTGGGTGTTGAATAAATTCCTGCAAACTGAAAACAGGAGTGCAGGACAGGCTACACAGTGCGCCGTATACCAGAATTTCACTGGCTCAAGATACACCAAGAAAACCTACAAATAGGAAGACTGCCACGTAAGAAGGCTCGGTCTACACAAACTTCACAACTACTTATCAGAAAATTGGGGGGTATTTCCCCAGTATTGCTAATACGCTCACCTAACAGATGGGTAAACCTGAGTAACAGGGTCGCCTAGGGCACAGCTGCACCGTGAACTCCCCGCTGACCTCCCAGACTCTGCCGTTTGAGCAGAGTCACAACTTAGACGCGACCATCCTGAAGCGAGACCAGTTTTTGTGCCCTTGGAAGCCCAACTCCGTCTTTTGGTAGCGCAGTCTTTCGATTGAACCACCGCGGACAACACAGCCTGAGTCTCCTCTTCCTGACACCGGCCCAGGTCCGCGGCTCACACCTAGACGCCAGGCAGGCCTCGCCTGGCTCAGATCCACCAGCGTTTCTGATCTCACCAAATAGGGGACACTCGTCCCACCTGCAGGATCCCCTGAGGTTCTGGAGCTCCCCATTTACTGTCGCACCAACCTTTAGAGAAGCACAGTCCAAACCTTAACCTGTAAAAACACAGCGAGACACCTCAAAAACCAAAAATTCCCGCCGACCAAGGAGGGAAAAGCCGACGCTGCACATGCGCAGAAGGAATGCAGACGTGCTCTCGCGACGGAACTAGACTGCATTTCCCATGAGGCCCTGCGATCTTCCGTTAACTGTCGACTTCCGGGGAGTCAGTCTGGTTGTCGTAGGACCCCCACCTGCGTCGACTGGAAGGCTCCCTATCGACCTGACAGGATGTAGAATTTGCAACCCGAGATTTTGGGAGAATATTAAGGAAATTAAAATTTGAGCAAGACAGTCTATTATATTGATAATTGGATTTAATTTTTTTTATTTTGGTTAAAAGTATTGTGTTTTTAGGAGCCACGACTGTATTTTACAGATGCTTCATCAAAGCTTGAAAAATCATGTCTCAATTATACTTAAGCTCGTTAACAAACATGGTAGTATTAAGTTAACACTTTTAACTGGTTGGTTGGGGGAATGAATGTCTGATGTTCTAGCCTCTAGGACATAGATATATGAATTCTTCTCATCGTAGCCCTCAGTTGTTTATCCATAAAAGTGCAAAGACTAATACACAATTAGCTGTGTAGAATCTCCCTGAACCCACCCCAAATAATACAACATGATAAATGCCATCCCTTTCCTCTCTCTATGAAGGTAAAATCTGAAGGGCTGAAGAGGACAGCATCAGGGCTTACATTTGAATGTTTCCAACACGAACCATGTATAGTAATTTTAGTACTCAAATTTACTTGTTTTGTTAGGGTTATTTCTAAGTATTTTGCTTTTAATATTTTTGTAACTAGAATTGTTTACTTAAATTTCATTTTGGGTTCTGCTTCAAAATACAATTGATTTTTGTATATTGATCTTGTATCCTGGTGCTTCCTTTAATTGTTTTATTAGTTCCAATAGTTTTTAGTGAATTTTGTAAATGATTTTCTAAACACAAGATTATGAGTATGTCTGGGCATGATGGCTCTCGCCTGTAATCCTAGCACTCTAGGAAGCTGAGGTGGGTGGATTGCTTGAGCTCCGGAGTTTGGGACCAACCTTAGCAAGAACCAGACCTCCTCTCTAAAAAATAGCCAAGTGTTGTGGCAGGCATCTGTAGTCTCAGCTACTTGAGAGGCTAAGGCAAGAGGATGACTGGAGCCCAAGAGTTTGAGGTTGCTGTGCACTATGATGCCATGGCCCTCTACCAAAGGAAACAAAAGTGAGACTATCTCAAAAAAAAGATTATGAATAAAAGCCTTATATGAAAGACCCTCAGCTAGTATCATACTGAACAGAGAAAAACTGAAAGACTTTCCTCTAAGACCTGGAACAATATAAGGATGCTCACTTTCACACTGTTCCTCAACACAATTCTGGAAGTTCTAGGTAGGGTAACCAGACAAAAGAAAGAAAGAAAAGCCATCTAAATTGGAAAAGAAGAAGTCAGATTATCCCTATTTGCAGATGATATTATCTTATATTTAGAGTAACCTAAAGATACCACCAAAAAACTATTAGTGCTGAGAGATAAATTCAATAATGTTTCAAGATACAGAATCAACACACAAAAATTAGTAACATTTCTGTATGCTACCAGTAAACAGTCTGGAAAAGGAACCAAGAAAGTAATCCCATTTATAGTAGGTTACAAATAAAATACCTAAGAATAAATTTAATCAAAGAAGTGGCAGTTCTCTATAATGAAAATTACCTGTCTTCAAATTATACTACAAAGCTGTGGTAACCAAACAGTATCCTACTGGCACAAAAACTAACATATAGACCAAAAGAATTTAATAGAAAACCCAGAAATAAATCCATGCATTTATAGTAAATTTATCTTCAACACAAATGTCAAGAATATATAGTGAAGAAAGAACAGTTTATTCAATAAATGGCATTGGGGAAACTGGGATATTCATATGCAGAAGAATGAAATAATTTTGCACAATTTATGAAAAATCAAAATGGATTAAAGACTTAAGTCAAAGAACTGAAACATCAGGGAAATACTTTAGGACATTGGTGTGGGCAAGGACTTCTTTCTTTCTTTTTTTTTTTTTTGAGATGGAGTCTCAAGCTGTTGCCTGGGTAGAGTGCTGTGGCATCATAACTCACAGCAACCTCCAACTCCTGGGCTCAAGCGATCCTCTTGCTTAAGATTTTCTATTCTTAGCTGAGATGGGGTCATGCCTTTGCTCAGGCTTGTCTCAAACCTGTGAGCTCAGGCAATCCACCCGCCTCAGGCTTCCAGAATGCTGTGATTACAGGTGTGAGCCACCACACCTGGCCAATGACTTCTTGATTAATACCCTCCAAAGCACAGGCAACCAAAGCAATATTGGACAAATGGGATCATACCAAGCTAAAAAGCTTCTGCAAAGCAGAAGATATATATAATCAACAAAGTGAAGAGACAACCAAAACTACACATCCATTAAGGGATTACTATATTACTAAAATATATAAGGAGCTCCAAAAACTCAATAAGAATAAATCAAATAACTTGATTAAAAAACAAGCAAAGGATGTGACTAGACATTTCTCAAAAGAACACATGAAAATGCCCAACAAGTATATAAAAAGTGAGTATCAATAGTCACCAGAGAAATGTAAACCAAAATTACATCCCAGTTAAAATAGCTTTTATCAAAAAAAGACAGGTAATAATGAATGCTGGTGGGGATGTAGATAAAGAGGAACTCTTATACACTGTTGGAAGGAATGTAAATTAGTGCAACCACCATCAAAAGCAATGTGTAGCTTCCTTAAAACACTGTAAATAAAACTACTATATGACCCAGGAATCCTCCTGCTAGGTATATATCCAAAAGAATGGAATTCAGTCTATCAATAAGATAACTGCACTACTATATTTATTGCAGCAGTAGTCATAATAGTCAAGATATAGAATCAACATAAGTGCCCATCAACTGATGAACGGATAAATATATTGTGGTATACATAGACAATGGAATATTATATGGCCATAAAAGAATGAAATCCTACCATGGGTGGAACTGGAGAACATTATGTTACATGAGATAAGCCAAGCACAGAAAGACAAATCTTGCATGTTCTTACTCACATGTGGGATCTAAATATTAAAAACAGAAACAGCCAGGTGCAGTGGTTCACGCCTGTAACACTAGCACTTGGGAGGCCAAGATGGGTGGACTGCCTGAGCTCAGGAGTTCAAGACCAGCCTGAGCTAGAACGAGACCTGTGTCTAAAAATAGGCAGGCACTGTGGCGATGCATGTATTCCCACTTGGGAGACTGAGGCAAGAGGATTGCTTGAGCCTAAAAGTTTGAGGTTGCTGTGAGCTATGACGCCACAGCACTCTACCAAGAGTAACAAAGTGAGACTCTGTCTCAAAAAACAAACAAAAAAAAAAAAACTTAGGAACAGTTGATCTCATGGAGACAGAGAATAGAATATGGTCACCAGAGGCTTGAAAGGATCGTGGGGGTGGGGGGAAGTGGGGATAATGTAGGCATGGTTAATGGGTGCAAAAATATAGTTAGGTCAAATGAGCCACTGCATCTAGCTAACAAAATAGATTTTCTTATTTTTCATTTATTTATTTTTTTGAGACAGAGTCTCACTTTGTCATTCTCAGTAAAGTGCCACGGTGTCATAGCTCACAGCAACCTCAAACTCTGGGGCTCAAGCGATTCTCTTGCCTCAGCCTTCCTAGTAGCTGGAACTACAGGTGCCCACCACGACACTCGGCTATGTTTTCTTTTTTAGAGACAGCATCTCCTTCTAGCTCAGTCCAACTCCTGAGCTCAGGCAATCCATGGCATCGGCTCCCAGAGTGCTGGGATTACAGGTGTGAGCCACCACGCCCCACCAACAAAATAGATTTTCAAAGAAAAAATACTGACGATAAACTTTTTATGATAATAAAATGGTCAAATTATCAGTAAGAAAGAACAAGTAGAGGTTGTGGCACAGTGGAAAAATGGCTGTATTCTTAGTACTCTGAGAGGCTCAGGCAGGTGGATTGCTTGAGCTCAGGAGTTCAGACCAGCCTGAGAAAGAGATAGACCTATCTCTACTAAAAATAGAAAAACTAGCTGAGTGTTGTGGTGGGCACCTGTAGTCCTGGCTGCTTGGGAAGCTGAGGCATGAGGATTGCTTGAGCCCAAGAGTTTGAGGTTTCTATGGGCTGTGTGCTTTTGAGCTATGATGCAAATGGCACTCTACCCAGGGTGAAAGTCAGACTCTGTCTCAAAAAAAGAAAAAGCTTAATTTTGACTTTATAGCAAGATACAAAAAAGAAATTAAAAATAACTATTAGCAAAAAGGAAAGAACAATCATACACAGATATTCACCTAATTATCAACAAAATAACTAATGTTAGAACTGACAAGTATGTATCAAAATCAAAAATGGAACATTAATGGTAAGAGACTTCAACACTCCACTTTCAACAATGGATAAAACAACTAGCCAGATGAAAAATAAAAAACATACACAAGCATCCTCATGGTTTATCTAAACCTGAAAAATATGACAAAATATTCCATCCAACAATGTGTGTCCAGTAGGACACATTTTTCTCAAGTGCATGTAACCTTTCCCCAATCAGACTTTTGTGTTAAGGCATTCAACAAATGAGAACATTATGTATTCTAATCACAATGACATAAACATGAAAGTCAATGACACAAAACATTAAGAATACTCAAAATATATGAAAATTAAACCACACAATCTAAAATTGCCAAAGATTTAAAAAGAAATCACAAGAGAAATTAAAAAGTATACTCAGAGAAGTAAAAATGAAGACACAACATACCATACTTATGGAAGACAGTTAAAGCTATGCTTGGAGGGAAATTTTATAGCTTGCAACTATCCAGTGTAATAAACAATACAGATCTGAAATTAACATAATCTTCACTTGAAGGCAGAGGATGAGGATGAGGAAACAGAATCTAATGTAAGTGGAAGAAGGTTATAGCAGAAAGCAATGAAATAAATAATTAAAAGGCAACAGAAAAAATAAAATTAATAGCATTTAATGATTGGCTATGACTTACCGTATTAACAAAATTGACACACCTTATCTAGAATGACCAAGAAAAAAAAGAGAGAGAGGATCCAGATAACTAAAATCAGAAATAAAAAAGGGGACAATACTAGTAGTGAGATAACAAAAATAAAAGAATATCATTAAAAAACATGAAGTGTGGCATAAAAATATGAGATAATTTGGGTAAAATAAATATATTCATAGAAACACACAGACTACTGAAATGATAGGAAAGAAGTACATAATCTGAAAAGATTCATAACAAGAGAAGAAACTAAATTAGTAATAAAACAACTACTCCTTAAAAGTTTATATTGAATAACTTTACTGCTAAATTCTACTAAATATTTGGTGAGTTGCTGGGCATGGTGACTCACGCCTGTAATCCCAGTACTGTGGGAGGCTGAGGCGGGAGGATTACCCAAGTTCAGGAGTTCAAGGCTTGTCGAGCGAGAGTGAGACCCCAACTCATGAAAAAAATGGAAAAACGCAGCCGGGTGCCGTGGCGAGCACCTGTAATCCCAGCGGCTTTGGAGGCTAAGGCAGCAGGATGCCCACATCCTGAGTCTGAGGTTGTAGTGAGCTACAGTGCCACTGCACACTCTGCTCAGGGCATAGGGTAGAACTCTGTGTCGACAAAAAAAAAAATTGGTCAGTAGTTAGTATAAAGTCTTCCAAAGCTCTCCAGAAAATACAAGCAGTGGTGACACTACCCAACACATTCTATGAGACCAGTGTTACCATGATGATCAAACTATAAAAAGAGAGCACGAGAAAAGAAAAACATCAGAGAAATACATCTAATGAATATAAATTTAAAACTCTTTAAAACCTTTTTATAGCTACCTATAAAAATAATTATACCTCATGAATGAGTTTGATTCATCTCAGGAATACAAGGCTGGTTAACAGTGCAAAATCATTTAATACTTTGTACAATATAGTGTGTCTATATTGTAATAAATAAGAACATATGACCATATCAATAGATGCTCAATAGATACAGGAAATAAATTTGACAAAACCCACCATACTTCCATTGTAAAAAACCACTCAGTTTAGTAGGGAAAATGAGAATGTACTCAAACTAACAAAAGGCATGTGAAACCCCCAAAGCTAGCATTATACTTCACTATAAAAGCTTACATATGCCCTGAGATCAAGAACAAAATTAATTTATCTATTCTCACTACATCTATTCATCATTGTACTGCAAAGAGAAAACCAGAACATTTTTGGAACAGAAATAATTAAGAGGCTCAGTGCCTGTTGCTCAGCGGCTAGGGCACTAGCCACATACACCAGGGCTGGCAGGTTTGTACCTGGCCCCGGGCCTGCCAAACAAAAATGACAGCTACTACAACAACAAAAATGGCCGGGCTTTGTGACAGGTGCCTGTAGTCCCAGCTACTTGGGAGGGTGAGGCAAGGGAATCACTTAAGCCCAAGAGGTTGAGGTTGCTGTGAGCTGTGACACCACAGCAGTTTACCAAGGGTGACATAGTGGGACTCTGTCTCAAAAAAAAAAAAATTAAGAGAAATCTCTTTGACAAAAACTACCACAATTATATTTATTGGCAGATGGCAGACGTGTATTTATTTATTTTTCTTTTAAAATAAGTTTATATTTAACTATTATAGGTACATAATAGTTGTCTATATTTATAGGGTACATGTCATGTTTTGATAAAGGTATGCAATGTGAATTATTCAAATCAGAATAAATGGGGTTTACATCCCCTCAGGCATTTATTGTTTCTTTGTGTTAGGAACATTACAATTCCACTTACATTTATTTTAAAATAGAACCTCACTTACTGCTGATGATAGTCACTTTATTGTGATACATTATATAATGTATCTTCTACATTACATAATGTATATATTTTTTCACTCATTAACCACCCCCAATTTATTCCCCTTCCATGCTAGCCTTACAAGCTTCTGGTAACCATCATTCTACTCTGTGTCTATGAGATCAATTATGTTAATATTTAGCTTGCACATGTGAGTGAGAACATGAGATATTTGTCTTCCATGCTTGGTTTATTTCACTTACCATAAAATTCTTTAGTTCTTATCCATGTTGTTGTAAATGACACATTTTCATTATTTAATGGCTATATAATATTATATTGTGTATATGTACCACAGTTTGTCTATCCATTCATTCATTTATGGACACTGAGGTTAATCCCATATCTTGGTTATTGTGAATAGTACTATATTACACATGGAAGTGCAGATATCTTTTTGATATACTTGTTTTCCCTCTCTTGAATATAGCATACATAGCGATAGGATTGCTGGATCGGGGTGGTGCCTGTGGCTCAAAGGAGTAAGGCACCGGCCCCATATGCTGGAGGTGGTGGGTTCAAACCCAGGCTTGGCCAATAACTGCAAAAAAAAAAAAAAAGGATTGCTGGATCAGAGGGTAGTTCTATTTTTAGTTTTTTGAGGAATCTCCATCATGTTCTCTATAGTGGTTGCATAAAATTACATTCCCACCAACAGTGTACAAGGATATACAATTCCCCTTTGTCTGCATTCTCCATGTTTTCAACAGCACTCATTATTGTCTGACTTTTTGGTAAAAGCCATTTTAACTGAAATGACATATTATCTCATTGTTGTCTGACTTTTTGGTAAAAGCCATTTTTAACTGAGATGACATATTATCTCATTATAGTTTTGGTTTGCTTTTCTCTGATGACCAATGATGTTCAACATTTTTTCATATACTTCTTGGTCATTTGTATGTCTTCTCTTGAGAAATGTCTATCCAGATCTTTTGCCTATTTTTAAACTAGATTACTTTTTCTATGGAGTTGCTAGAGCTGCTTATACATTCTAGTTATTAATCTTTTGTCAATTGTGTAATCTTCAAATATTTTCTTCCATTCTCTGAGATGTCTTTTAACTTTGTTGTTTGTTTCCTTTGCTGTGCAGAAGCCCTTTAGCTTGATGTGATCAATCTCCTTTCTTCCAATTTTGCTTTGAGGATGTTACTCAAGACAGCTTTGCCCACATCAATGTCCCAAACCATTTTCCCAATGCTTCCCCTTAGTACTTTCTTAGTTTCAGGTCTTACACTTAGTCTTTAATCCATTTTGATTTGATTTTTGTAATGGTGGGAGATAAGGGTTTAGCTTCATTCTTTTGGATATGGATAGCCAGTTTTTTCAATACCATGTATTGAGGAGATTGTTTTTTCCTCACTGTTTGTTCTTGCCAACTTTATCAAAAATAAGTTCATTATAGATGTGTGGGTTTATTTCTGGATTCTCTGTTATGTGCATTTGTGTGTCTGTTTTTATGCCAATACCATACTGTTTTGTTTATATACCTCTGTAGTATAACTTAAGTCAGCTAATGTGATCTCTCCCATTTTGTTCTATTTGCACAGGATTGCTCTGGCTATTTGGGGAATTTTGTAATTCCTAATAAATTTTAGAATTATTTTTTTCCATTTCTATGAAGAATGTCATTAGTATTTTAATAGGGATTATACTTAATCTGTAGATTGATTTGGGTAAACATTTTAACAATATTGATTGTTCCAATCCATGAGCATAAAACGGCCTTTCTTTTTGGTGTGTATCCTCTTCAATTTCTGTCATCAGTGTTTTTAGTTTTCATCATAGAGACCTCTCACTTTTTTGGTGAAGTTGATTCCTAGGCTGAGCTAGAGCGAAATCCTGTCTCTAAAAATAGCTGGGTATTGTGGTGGGCACCTGTAGTCCCAGCTATTCAGGAGGCTGAGGCAAGAGAATTGCTTGAGCCTAAGAGTTTGAGGTTGCTGTGAGCTATTATGCCATGGCACTCTACCAAGGGCAACAAAGTGAGAAAAAGTTTATTTCTAGGTATTCCACTTGTAGCTATTGTAAATGGAATTACATTCTTTCTTTCTTTTCCAGATTATTTATTGTTGGCTTATGGAAATGATGATTTTTGTATATTTATTTTGTATTCTAAAACTTTGTTGATTTTTTTTGTAAAGATTTGCTGAAATTTTATTTATTTATTTTTATTAAATCATAGCTGTGTACAATAATGCAATCATGGGGTGCAATGTGCTGGTTCCCTATAGTTTGAAATATTTTCACCGAACTGGTTAACTTAGCTTTCATGGCATTTTCTTAGTTATTGTGTTCAAACCCTTACACTCTACATTGAGTAAACTTCACTTGCACCCTTCTAAGATGATTTTGTTGATTTTTTTTTCACTTATGGGAAATGTTTTAATATAAATTTTATAGTCATAATCATTGTAACTTGTATCCTGCTTTGTAAAGATAATTGTACATATTGTGATGCATTAAATCCCTCTGCATATATATAGTTATTTTATACATAGTATAATTTTAATTTAATAAACAAAATAAGTCAACAATTAATTTGCTTGTATATTTTTATAAGGCTTTTTTTTTTTATTGTTGGGGATTCATTGAGGGTATAAGAAACCATGTTACACTGCTTGCATTTGTTAGGTAAAGTCTCTCTTACAATCGTGTTTTGCCACCAAGAGGTGTGGCACACACCAAGACCCCACCGCCCTCGCTCCTTCCCTCTCTCTGCTCTTCCTTTCCGCACCCCTCCCTCATTCTTTCTCTCTCTGCTCTCTCCTTCCCTTGCCTCCATCGTGTCAATAATTGTCATTAATTGTCCTCATATCAAACTTGAGTACATGGGATTCATGCTTCTCCATTCTTGTGATGCTTTACTAAGAATAATGTGTTCCACTTCCATCCAGGTTAATATGAAGGATGTAAAGTCTCCATTTTTTTTAATGGCCGAATAGTATTCCATAGTGTACATATACCATAGCTTGTTAATCCATTCCTGGGTTGGTGGGCATTTAGGTTGTTTCCACATTTTGGTGATTGTAAATTGAGCTGCAATAAACAGTCTAGTGCAAGTGTCCTTATGACAAAAGGATTTTTTTCCTTTGGGGTAGATGCCCAGTAATGGGATTGCAAGATCAAATGGGAGGTCTAGTTTGAGTTCTTTGAGAGTTCTCCATACTTCCTTCCAAAAAGGTTGATTCAGTTTGCAGTCCTGCCAGCAGTGTAAAAGTGTTCCCTTCTCTCCACATCCATGCCAGCATCTGCAGTTTTGAGATTTTGTGATGTGGGCCATTCTCACTGGATTTAGATGGTATCTCAGGGTGGTTTTGATTTGCATTTTTCTAATACTTGGGGATGATGAGCATTTTTTCATATGTTAGCCATTCATCTGTCTTCTTTAGAGAAGGTTCTATTTATGTCTCTTGCCCATTGATATATGGGATTGTAGGCTTTCTACATGTGGATTAATTTGAGTTCTCTATAGATCCTGGATATCAAGCTTTTGTTTGATTCAAAATATGCAAATATCCTTTCCCATTGGGTAGGATGTCTATTTACTTTGGTTGTTGTCTCCTCCAATCCAGACTTTAGGCTGTACCACAAAGCCATAGTGGTCAAGACAGCATGGTACTGGCACAAAAATAGAGACATAGACATTTGGAATCGAATAGAAAATGAGGAAATGAAACTAACAACTTACAACCACCTAATCTTCAATAAACCAATCAAGAACATACCTTGAGGGAAAGACTCCCTATTCAATAAATGGTGCTGGGAAAACTGGAC
>CAUYRH010024554.1:0-23321 GCA_963574655.1 Perodicticus potto | reverse complement strand
TAGAGTGCCGTGGCATCACAGCTCACAGCAACCTCCAATTCCTGGGCTCAAGCGAGTCTCCTGCCTCTGCCTCCCAAGTAGCTGGGACTACAGGCGCCCGCCACAACGCCCGGCTATTTTTTGGTTGCAGCCGTCATTGTTGTTTGGTGGGCCTGGGCTGGATTTGAACCCACCAGCTCAGGTGTACGTGGCCGGTGCCTTAGCCCATTGAGCCACAGGCGCCGAGCCCATCTATAGTCTTATTAACCAAGCGTGACTATGTTTGTTTCCCTGTGTTCCTCCTTGTGGTCCTTGTACTGTTGCATGGATTTTTTAAAAATTCAGTTTTCTTTCTATTGTACAGATATTTTTACATAATTATGTTTGTATGTGTGGAGTTTTCTTCTGCACATTTTCTAAACTTTCCTGGTTTTGCTACACTGACTTTACAATCAATGTCTGAACAGCAGTAACAGTCACTGAGTTAATACACCAACATTTAACTATCCCCCCATAGCTAGAAAGTCAGACTACTATCTAATGAGGATAACACTGTCAAAAATATCTTTGTATAGATAGCTTTTTCCCCATTTGACAATGATTTACTTAAAATAGTTTCCCAAAACTGGGAATAATGGATAAAAAGAAAATGATATTTTGTATATCCCTTGATAAATACTGCATATATAAATACTTGCATAATTTAGAAAATATTTCCATTTTGAAAACCATGTACAAATAATTTTTATAAGGCCAGGCCTGGTCGCTCACACCTATAATCCTAATACTTTGGGAGGTGGAGGTGAATGGATTGCCTGAGTTCAGAAGTTAGAGACTAGCCTGAGCAAAAGCTACTAAAAATAGAAAAACAACCCAGGCGTTGAAGCAGGTGCCTGTAGTCCCAGCTACTTGGGAAGCTGAGGAAAGAGGATAACTTAAGCCCAAGAGTTTGAGGTTACTGTGAGCTAAGATTATGCCACAGCAATCTATCCATGGCAAAAGAAATAGCAATTTTTATAATGGGACTTTATTCTCTACTAAATATATTTTTATAAGAATTAAAAAGTTTGTACTATTCATGGACTCTGTGTACTACTATTAAGTAATAGTGGTATACTCTTAACACAGACGGGGAAAAGATCAAGTAAGATATGCAAAATTAGCATAACAAGCTGATAAAACCTATCAAGCCTATCAAATCAACTACCCATATAGTTGTATAATCAACTATACAATGCTACATTTAACTATGTCTTTAAAATCTTGACTTTTGTTCACAAATTAGTCCTCAGTCTTCTGACTGTAGTTAATCTAAGAGAAAATAAGCCAGAGACTAAAAAAGAAACTGGGAGGTGATGGTCCCAAACAAAGGCTGGAAGATCTTCAGCATTTAAAACTGCTCATAGTTGTCACACTATTCAATAACTTCCTGATGATAGAAACACTTTCTTATGGTTTATCGGACAATTTGTAAAACTTCCTAACCTCTCACACTGAGCTAGTTTGCTTCCGGCATTTCACCCTTACCTCCTCAGTAGACTCACTGGACCTGAAGCCTTTCTCTTCTCCACCCAATCTTAAACACTTTGGCATCTGAGCAGCGGCAGGTGTCAGCTTCTCTAACTCGATGGTACTTCTGCCTTTCTCTTGATTCTTTTGCTTTCTGGACACAGTTTTCTTCTCTAAGAATACATTCTTATTTTCTAACTTCCTGCTCTCTTTGGGTTCCTCAGCCTTTCTCAGGGTCTTTTTTTTCCTCCTGGCCTTGACATCAGCATCCTCCTCAGCACTTGTGGTGCTATCCAGCTGTTTATCAAAGGCTTGGTCCTGCCATGCATCTTGGCCCACTCTATCTTTTGCGCTTTTAATTTTTTGTTTCTCTTCTCTGTTATCAGAATGTAAATCTTCACTGTCATCTTCTTGAAAGGGGGAATCACTAAGTACATTCGATTCAAATTCCACTTGAGAGTCAATGCATTTTTCTTTTTTTGTTTTTCTGTTTTCTTTGGGATCTTCTCTTATTTTAGTCTTTAAATCTCTTATTTCAGCCTTTTTAACTTTCTTGAATTCCTTATTTTCTTTCATTTCATCTTTTTTGGGCTTTTTGGACTCCTTTAATTCTTCTTTGGCTTCCAAAATTCTTTTCTTTGTCCTTAAATCAAAAACTACATTTTCCAAAGAGCTCTCCAGGTCTGGTTTGGATTTATCTTTCAGTTTCCAAGTCTTTGCTTTTTTCTTTTTCAGATCATCAGGGCTTTTCTCCTCTCTATGCCTTAATTTTTTCTTTTTTTTCCTTGGGGAAGTATCTTCCTTTGTCTCACTTTGCTGATCACTATCAGAGTTTGCCTCAAATATATCATTATTTAATGACAGTCTCTATAAAATACAAAAAAGGTTAAAATACACTTGTTAATGTAACAAGGTTTTTGAAATTTGGTAGAAATTTTTTTTTTCCCAAGCAGAATCTCAACTCTCTAAAATTACTTACCTAAACTGAAGTAAATATACTGAAGTTATATTCTACTTACATATTTGATTTAGCAAAGAGGTCCTACTGGTGATGATGAACATCAATTTTTAAAAGCAGACCAAACACAGAGGGACAAAAGCTTCAGTGCTGCTGAAGGCCCCAAAAGGACACAAGAGTGGACAATAATGGTGTAACAGTGGGTTATAAATAATAGTGGGCTATTTTTTGGTTGCCAACAAAGTAGTTACCAATCCAAGACATAAAGTTTCTTTCTAAGACCTTGGATCTAACTACTTTTCGTAGTTATGTATGGAACTGAGATTGTCCAGGAATACCTGTTTTCCCAATTAATTTTATTTGTGTTACATAATGTAAAACATTTCCTATGGAAAAAACACTATTCTGTTCTGAAATTGAAAAAAAGAAACTTAAGAATAAAGCATAGGGAGGTGCCTCTGGCTCAGTGAGTAGGGCGCCGGCCCCATATACCAATGGTGGCAGGTTCAAACCCGGCCCTGGCCGAACTGCAACAAGAAAATAGCCGGGTGTTGTGGCAGGCGCCTATAGTCCCAGTTACTCGGAAGGCTGAGACAAGAGAATGGCCTAAGCCCAGGAGCTAGAGGTTGCTGTGAGCCATGAAGCCATGGCACTCTGCCAAGGGCGACAGAGTGAGACTCTGTCTCTAAATTTAAAATAAATAAATAAATAAATAAAATAAAGTATTTGCACAGACACAAAACCACTATGCACTATTTTTAGTTCCCATTTCCCAAAACTGTCTAAATGACTTGGGGTTGGAAAGGAGGAAGAGAGGCTCGGTGCCTGTGGCTCAACGGGCTAAGGCGCCAGCCACGTACACCTGAGCTGGCGGGTTTGAATCCAGCCCAGGCCTGCCAAACAACAGTGATGGCTGCCATCAAAAAATGGCCGGGCGTTGTGGCGGGCGCCTGTAGTCCCAGCTAATTGGGAGGCAGAGGCAAGAGACTCGCTTGAGCCCAGGAATTGGAGGTTGCTGTGAGCTGTGATGCCATAGCTCTCTATGCAGGGTGACGGCTTGAGGCTCTGTCTCAAAAAAAAAAAAAGAAAGGAGGAAGAGAAAAGACAAGCATATTTCAAAAAATGTTTTCCTTAGTACCTAAGAAAGAGATAGCTCTAGGGTGAAAAAGACAGTGAGAATATGCTTGGCACCCATAGCTCAGGGGTTGGGGTGCCGGCCACATACACTAGGCAAGTGGGTTCAAACCCGGCCTGGGCCTGCTGAACAACAGTGACAAATGCAACAACAAAATAGCTTAGCACTGTGGCAGGCACCCGTAGTCCCAGCTACTTGGGAGGATGAGGCAAGAAAATCGCTTGAGCCCAAGAGTCAGAGGTTGCTGTGAGATAAGACGCCATGGCACTCTACCCAGGGGGACGGACGGCTTAAGACTCTATCTCAAAAAACGAAAAAAAAATTTTTTTGAAAACAAGAAAGAACCTGTAAGCTGGGCTTAACTGGGCTTACCAAATGAAGAACAAGTGATGATTTAAACACCATCATAGGCTTGGCGCCTGTACCACAGTGGTTACGGCACCAGCCACATACACTGACGGTGGTGGGTTTGAACCCGACCCCAGGCCAGCTAATCAACTGCAATAAAAAAATAGCCAAGTGTTGGTAGTCTGGCAGGACACACAGTAATCTCCCTCTCAGTTTAGGAGAGCCGTCCTAAGAATAGGACTGGCTCTTAAAAGCACGAGAGGACAATTAAAAAAAAAAAATAGCCAAGTGTTGCAGCAAGCGCCTATAGTCCCAGCTACTTGGGAGGCTGAGGCAAAAGGATCGCTTAAGCCCAAGAGTTTGACATTGCTGTGAGCTGTGACGCTATGGCACTCTACCGAGGGCGACATACTAAGACACTGTCTCAATAAATAAATAAATAAATAAACACCATCACATCTAAGGGACAATAATCCCAATAGTCTTTACAACAAGACTTCTTGGCAGCAATTTCAGCAAATTTTTCTTAATAAGGCAGCAAAGTGAGAGACAGACCCTGTCTCTATTAGAAATAGATAAAAACAAAAAAACCCAACTAGCCAGGCATTGTGATGATCACCTATAATCTCAGCTTCTGGGGAGACTGAGGCAGGAGGATTGCTTGAGCCCAGGAGTTTGAGGTTGCTATGTGTGAGCATCTACTCAGGGTGACAGAGTGAGACTCAGTCTCTAAAAAAAAAAAAAAAAAAAAAGTGAAGTATAACTAAAACAAAAGAACTGGAGGATAAAAGTCTCTAATCTAAACTCATTTTGTAGAGGGGTTTCTTTATAATAATTAAAAGAGTACCCAGCATTTTGCTTAATTTTTTTTTTGTTTGTTTAAACAAATGCTATGGTATTGTCATAGTTCATTGTAGCCTCTAATTCCTGGGCTAAGGTGATTCTCCTGCCTCAATCTCCCCAGTAGCTGGGATGACAAGTGTGTGTGCCACCACACCCAGCTTTGCTCAGCAATTTAAAGATCATACTATTGGCTGGGGGCAATGGCTCATGCCTACAATCCTATTACTCTGGGAGGCCAAGGTAGGTGGATCGCCTGAACTCAGGAGTTGGAGACCAGCCTGAGCCACAGTGAGACCTCATCTCTAAAAATAGCCGGGAGTATGGCAGGAGCCTGTAGTCCCAGCTGCCTGGGAGGCTGAGGCAAGAGAATTGCTTAAACTGATGAGTTTGGGTGTGACACCATGGCACTCTACCGAGGGTAACAAAGTAAGACTGTCTCAAAAAAATAAATAAAAAATGAAAAAAAATAAAAAACATACTAGTAAAGGCCTTGCCACTATAGTATGAATTTATAAAACTGGCAATTCTACTCTTCTAACTGTATTGCAAGATATGGCCCAAACTAAAAGACAGCCTTTCTCAGTGGTAAACTGCAGCTGTCTGGCTCTGTTATTGCTAAGTGGGTGACCTGGGCTAATTCCTCACCTATCTAAGCCTTAGTTCCCACCCCCCGTCATCCATGTACTAAAGTGCTGATCCAGTGTTTGGCATGTAAGCAGTAAATACCCGCTGCTCCTGTTATTGCTGTTATTTTTATCCACAACCAATACATACAGTCAAAACTGGGTCCTAATACTGTTTTGTTCATTAAAAAAAAATAGTAGGTATTTTTTAAAAGATGGTTAAAACAAATAGTAGGGAGAAAGGAGGTCAATGTTCTGTACTTAAATAATAATCAAAAATCAGTTTCCTAATGTAAGAAATTCTCACTACATAGTTCTAAGTATTGTAAGAAATGGTAATATTGTAAGAACCCCTGCCAATATTGTAAGAAATGGTAATTATTTCTAAAAAGAGGAGAAGACTCTTAAGACAAAAGCAGTAAGTTAAATATAATTTGCTTTTATTTATAAATAATAAGAAATTATAAATGAAATTTGGAAAAGCTAAATGAGGACATTCTCTTAAGAGTCATCAATAAAGCTAACTCAATTATTCACGGAATAAGATAATCAAGGATTAAAAAAAACTCAACAAATCCTGGCCAGGCATGATGCCTCACACCTGTAATCCTACCACTCTGGGAGGCCAAGGAGGGAGGATTGCTTGAAGTCAGGAATTCCAGACCAGCCTGAACAAGAGTGAGACTCTATTCTCTACTAAAAATAGAAAAATTAGCTAGAGTTATGGCCTATAGTCCAAGCTACTTCGGAGGCTGAGGCAGAAAGACTGAGCCCAGGAGCCTGAGGGTGCAGTGAGCTATGATGACAAAAACAAATCCATAAAGAAAAACCCGGAAATCAAATTTATGCCTTAGTTTCACATTACCCAACTCTAGCCCACCATCGAATCTTTTTCCAAACTGCTGAAGACAGAAGTTTTACTTATCTGAGTTCCTCCAATGTCTTTAGTCTTATCTACTGTATCAGAAAGAACTAATAAAAAAGCAATAAGATAGCTAAAAATTGAAGTGTAAAAATCAACCTGTGAGTAATGTGAAATGGACTAAAATTTATAGCTTGATGGAGAGATCTAAGAATGGATTTATTTTAAGTAGCAGTAAAAGATATAAGATAAGCTAATAATGCAGATTAAACAAAGTATAAAAAAATGAGTTGGTCACATCTTGGATGAACAAGTAAAGTTCTGACATATCTTTTTTTTCTACATTCATTTTACTCTTTTTTTTTTTTTGAGACAGAGCCTCAAGCTGTCACCCTGGATAGAGTGCTGTGCATCACAACTCACAGCAACTTCCAATTTCTGGGCTCAAGCAAGTCTCTTGCCTCCGCTTCCCAAGTAGCTGGGACTACAGGCGCCCGCCACAACGCCCAGCCATTTTTTGGTTGCAGCCGTCATTGTTGTTTGGCGGGCCTGGGCTAGATTCAAACCCGCCAGCTCAGGTGTACGTGGCTGGCGCCTTAGCCTGTTGAGCCACAGGCACTGAGCCCATTCATTTCACTCTTAAAGGAAAATACCAAAGTTCACATCCCAACTATACTTGTTTGTAAACTGCAATTATAGCTTGGGTCGAGAAAAAAGAATTCAACAAAAATCACTGAAAGCATTTTGTAAGAATCAACTATCTATAAGGAATTTACATTGAGGAATATTCTGTTATTTGTAAATTATTCAGTACACACAATTTTTTTTTTTTTAATTTTTTTTGTAGAGACAGAGTTGCACTTTATCGTCCTCAGTAGAGTGCTGTGGCATCACACAGCTCACAGCAACCTCCAACTCCTGGGCTTAGGCGATTCTCTTGCCTCAGCCTCCGGAGACGCCCACCACAACATCTGGCTATTTTTTTGTTGTTGTTGCAGTTTGGTGGGGGCTGGGTTTGAACCTGCCACCCTTGGTATATTGGGCCGGCACCCTACTCACCGAGCCACAGGTGCCGCCCCAGAACACATAATTTAAAACAATAAAATTTGGCTCGGCGCCTGTGGCTCAGCGGGCTAAGGCGCCAGCCACGTACACCTGAGCTAGCAGGTTCGAATCCAGTCCCCGCCCGCAGAACAACAATGACGGCTGCAACCAAAAAATGGCCGGGCGTTGTGGCGGGCGCCTGCAGTTCCAGCCACTTGGGAGGCAGAGGCAGGAGACTCACTTGAGTCCAGGAATTGGAGGTTGCTGTGAGCTGTGATGCCACAGCACTCTATCCAGGGTGACAGCTTGAGGCTCTATCTCAAAAAAAAAAAAAAAAAAAACAATAAAATTTATAATGAACTATATACATGAACAAATAAATAAATGAATGAAACATTTATAAACATGAATAAAACAAAACAAATGTTGAGTCAAAACATGATACCTTCTTGTCCTTCTTGCTTTGGCTTTGTTCTCCGCAACTTTTATAAACATGAATGAAACATTTATAAACATGAATAAAAGAAAACAAATGTTGAGTCAAAACATGATACCTGAATGTCCTTCTTGACTGCTTTGGCTTTGTTCTCCGCAACTTTCTTCCTAAATTCAAGAAGCACCTCTTTACAATCCTCCAGGTGAATTTCAGGCTCCCAGGTATCATCATCTGACGTATATCCTTTCCAGCGAACTTTATAAAGCACTTTACCCTGTTACATAAATTTAAAAAAGGCAAATGAGGCTATTGCTGAGTGGTTTGAGAAACACTTCCCCTGCCCTATTTTTCTTAAATGCAGACTGAGGTCTTTTTTCTGATCTCATAAAACAATCTGTAATGTTTGAAAGCAATGAAAAATGAAGATAACCAAATAAATCACCCAAAGATACTGATATAACAATTTGATCTATTTTCTTTCACCTGTTGGATTTATTAATACATACAGCTCACAGCAACCTCAAACTCTTGGGCTTAAGCAATCCTCTTGCCTCAGCTTCCCAAGTAGCTGGGACTACAGGCGCCTGCCGCAACGCCCGGCTGTTTTTGTTGTTGTTGCTGTTGCAGATGTCACTGTGACTTAGTAGGACCGGGCCGGGTTGGAACCTGCCAGCCTTGGGTATATGTGACTGGCGCCCTAACCACTGAGCTACGGGCACCAAACCATATGGTATATTTTTTAAAACAATGGGATAGGCCAAGCAACTGGTGGCTCATGCCTGTAATCCTAATACTTTGAAAGGCCAAGGCAGGAGGATTGCTTGAGGCCAGGAATTCAAGACCTGCCTAAGGAACACAGATGGATACCCCACTCCCATCTCCATCTCTACCAAAAATAGAAGAATTAGCCAGGTGTAATGGTAGGTGCCACCTGTAATCCCAACTACTCGAGAGGCTGAGGAAGGATTGCTTGAGCCCAGGAGTTTGAAGTTGCAGTGAGCTATGATGGTGCCACTGTACTCTATAGCGTACTCAACAACAGAGTGAGACTTTGTCTCAATAAATCTAAACAAGATAAACAAAAAACAAAACAAAAAAATTGGAATAATTTTTAACCTTGCCTTTTCACTTACATATCAAGCACTTCTTGTTCTAGTATTTTTCAAAAATACCACTTTAGTGACTGAAGATCATTCCATTCCATCATATAAATACAACAAAATGCCCTTTGTTACAAAGGTTGTTTTGATCCTTTCCAGTTTTTTGATTTTATAAATAAAACTAATATCCTTGTGTGTCTCATTAGGTTGTTAAAATAAATTCCAAACGGGTAGAACAATGGAGTTAAAAAAAAAAATAGCCAGGCTTCTGGTCTAATGAATTTAAACCTCTCAGAAGTGTATGGTAGAATTAAAGACAACAAACAACTAAAGGTGGTCTAGAACTGTGATTGCCTCACTAATATAATACTAGGACAAAGTTAAGAGATCGCAACTCAAGCTTAAGTTTTCCTAAGACTTCTACGAAGATGTTTGAGACTTGAGCCAAGTATGTTTTAACACAGGCTGCAAAGGACCCACATGGCTTCCTGACTACAGTTATTCTGGCCCTCATCCCACTGTTCCTACCAAGTGATGTCCTATCTTGGAAGTTGGCCAAGATCATTGAGGCCAGGGAGAAAGAGCAAAAGAAGAAACAAATACATCAAGAAAATACTGCAAAAGTTAAACAACTAGAAAAGTTTTCAGAAAGCGACTGAACAGGCTCTACAACCAGAGAAAATCATTCGAAAACTATGTATCTCTGGAAGGACTCACTAAGGTTTCATTTTTGGATTTCTTTTCTTTTCTTTTTTTTTGAGACAGAGCCTCAAGATGTTACCCTGGATAGAGTGCCGTGCCATCACAGCTCACAGCAACCTCCAATTCCTAGGCTCAAGCGAGTCTCCTGCCTCCGCCTCCCAAGTAGCTGGGACTACAGGCGTCCGCCACAACACCCGGCCATTTTTTGGTTGCAGCCGTCGTTGTTTGGCGGGCCCGGGCTGGATTTGAACCCGCCAGCTCAAGTGTACGTGGCTGGCGCCTTAGCCCATTGAGCTACAGGCACCGAGCCATTTTTGGATTTCTTGACAGTATTATTTAGGAAAAGAAATTTGACCAAATGGAAGAATCATGCTAATGCTGACCTCAATACTGTAGTAACTTTTAGGCATGGGTGTGACAGTTATTGTAAATTAGCTTTATAGTACAAATTCTTTATAACTGACTTAGTTATTTAGCAGTTTACATACTGAAAAGAAAACATCCTGTGGAGAAAAATGACTTTAGATTACGAACTCTTTAAATCAGCTATTTAAAATGGGGTCCTGGTCAGGCACAGTGGCTCACACCTATAATCCTAGTACTCTGGGACGCCAAGGTGGGTGGATTGCCTGTGCTCAGGAGTTCAGGACCAACCTGAGCAAAAGCGAAACCCCCTCTCTAAAAATAGCCGGGCACTGTGGTGAGTGCCTGTAGTCCCAGTTACCGGGGACGCTGAGGCAAAAAGATCATTTGAGCCCTAGATTTGGAGGTTGCTATGGACTATGATGCCATGGTACTCTATCAAGGGCAACTGACATTCTGTCTCAAAAAAACAAAAAACAAACAAAAAGAATGGGAGTTCGGCGCCTCTGGCTCAACGGGCTAAGGCGCCAGCCATGTACACCTGAGGTCGCGGGTTCGAATCCAGCCCAGGCCCGCCAAACAACAATGACGGCTGCAACCAAAAAATGGCCGGGCGTTGTGGCGGGCGCCTGTAGTCCCAGCTACTTGGGAGGCGGAGGCAGGAGACTCACTTGAGCCCGGGAATTGGAGGTTGCTGTGAGCTGTGATGCCACGGCACTCTATCCAGGGTGACAGCTTGAGGCTCTGTCTCAAAAAAAAAAAAAAAAGAAAGCAGAAGCTATTTATATGATCTTTTTCTTGAGATAGGTGATTCTTTGAAGGTTTAAGTGGCACCAAGAATAAGATGGAAATTTTGGCTAAGCACGGTGGCTCATGCTTATAAGCCCAGCACTTTGGGATGCCAAGGTGAGAGGATCAAATAAGGCCCAGGAGTTCAAGACCAGCCTGAGAAACATAGTGAGACCCCATCTCCACAAAGAATAAGAAAAATTATCTGGTGTGGTGGTCTTAGCTACTTGGAAGGCTAAGACAAGAGGAAAATGTGAGCCCAGGAGTTTGAGGCTGCAGTGAGCTATGATCACACCATTGCATTCTATCGTGGGTAACAGACCAAGACCCTATCTCTAAATAGATAGATAGATAGATAGATAGATAGATAGATAGATAGATAGATAGATAGATAGATAAATGTAAGAATTTTTTTAATAAAACATAGGGGAAAGGCTGAAAAAAAAGAATTTTTTTTAAAAAAAGGAAATTTTGTGAGTAAATCTTAGGTTCTTTTTTTTTGGGAGAATAAACTTTAATGTTTTATGTAAAAGGTCCTATTTTTTGTATCTTCAAATATGTTAGGATAAATTATATTTTCCAAAGATTGCCCCACCGATGTATATCCTGACCCACATGCTCTGATTATAGAAACATGCAAATAACAAATTTCATTCAAAAGACATTGATTGCACTCTAGTAATTATTGACCCTGACGCTTGACTGAATGTCTCTTCCTATACCCTGTTTTGCTTTAGTGCAAAGTGAAAAGCTCAGAGAGTAGAATTAAATTCTCTGTGTTTGACTCTTGGTTTACCACTAACTAACCACCTATATGACCTGAGATGAGTGACTTAACCTTTCAATACCTTTGTTTGTTTATTTGCAAAATATGGGTATTAATTGTTCCTAATTTATAGAGTTGGTGAGAATTGAGTTGACACTTTAAATATCTCAGAACAGTTCTTAAAACATATCATATGTTTGATGTATACTATCTGATATAATCCTGTGTCATCGTTCAAGTGGCCGTTATATATCTAGAAAGGGGGTAAAGTAAAACTTAGAGAAATATTGTTATCTGAGTATCAAGCTGATTTCTTCATTCCGGTTAATCAGTGAAAGCGAGAAATTGCTGTTTAGTGTGCAGTGGTGTCATCATAGCTCACTGCAGCCTCAAACTCCCAGCCTTAAGCAATCCTCCTGCCTCAGCCTCCCTAATAGTTGGGACTACAGGTGCACACCAACATGTCTAATTTTTCTATATTTTGTAGAGACAGATCTTGCTTTTGCTCAGGCTGGTCTCAAACTCCTAAACTCAAGCAATCCTCCCACTTCAGCCTCCCAGAGTGCGAGGATTATAGGTATCAACCACCTTGCCCAACCAAAATTTAAATTTTTGATCCCCACAAATCCAATCACTCCCTTGACCACAGTCTCAGGAAGAAGAGGGAAAATTGGACAGCAGATGCCAAAGCAGGACTTGAGATCTACAATAACAGGATATGCTGAGCATGGCAGAGCTCTCTGGTTATCATACAGGCTCTCATCCTGTCTGTTTACAAGACAGGAAGTGAAATGAGGGGAAATTGACAAGTAAGCAGACTCTAGAAGTTTCACTCGGTGCTGTGGTTCTCTCACACTTTGTTATCAGCAGGATACAGAAATGTCAAGGCCGAGATGAGTGTGCAGCCTGTGTCTCCCAGAGCTGCACCAGCTTGGAGGCCCAGGAAGAGAAATGCAGTCTGGATGCTGGCTCGGCAACACCAAGCACGACCCCCTGGGCACCAGCGGCTCTCTCCGCCCTCCAATTCTGATTCGAAGCCTCTCGGGTAGGCTCACAGACTCAGAGGATCTAGCAAACTGAAGTTCCCATCCTGGCTCCAGCGTGTCCCCCTCACAGGGTTGGAAATACAACAACTCCACATCTGTAAAGGACCTGCACGGTGTAGTGTTCACCTGCTTCATTTGGGTGGCTAATTCCAGACTCTCTGAAAGGTTACGGAGTCCTGCCAGCTCAAGGCCTACATAGTTCTTTTTCTTTTCTTTTCTTTTTTTGAGACAGAGTCTCACTCCATCACCCTGGGAAGAGTTCCATGACATCACAGCTCACAGCAACCTCAAACTCCTGAGCTCAAGTGATCCTCTCCCTGGGCCACCCAAGTAGCTGGGACTACAGGTGCCCGCCACAACGCCTGGCTAGAGATGAGGTCTCACTTTTGCTCAGGTTGGTCTCAAACTCCTGAGCTCAAGCAACACTTGCCTCCTTCCCCCAGAATGCTAGGATTATAGGCATGAGCACTGTGCCTGGCCTTCTTTTCTTTCTTCCTTTCTCTTTCTTTCTCTTTCTTTTTCTTTCTTTCTTTCTTTCTTTCTTTCTTTCTTTCTTTCTTTCTTTCTTTCTTTCTTTCTTTCTTTCTTTCTCTCTCTCTCTCTCTCTCTCTCTCTCTCTCTCTCTCTCTCTCTCCCCCCCCATCTCCCCATCTCTATCTCTATCTCTATCTCTCCCCCCAAGGCTAGAGTGCCATGGTATTAGTCTAGTTCACAGCAACCTCAAACTCCTGGGTTGAAATGCTCCTGAGTAACTGGGATTACAGGCACCCACCAAAATGCCCAGCTAATTTTTCTAATTTGGGGGTTTTTTTTAGTAGAGACAAGGCCTTGCTCAGGCTGGTCTTGAACTCCTGACCTCAAGTGATCCTCCTGCCTCGGCCTCCCAGAATGCCAGGGTAATAGGCATGAGCCACTGCACCTGGCCTTTTTTTTTTCTTTTCTTTTCTGAAATAGGATCTTGCGGCTCGGTGCCTGTGACTCAACGGGCTAAGGCGCCAGCCACGTACACCTGAGCTGGCAGGTTCGAATCCAGCCCAGGCCTGCCAAACAACAATGACGGCTGCAACCAAAAAAATGGCCAGGCGTTGTGGTAGGCGCCTGCAGTCCCAGCTACTTGGGAGCTGGAGGCAGGAGACTCGCTTGACCCCAGAAGTTGGAGGGTTGCTATGAGCTGTGATGCCACAGCACTCTATCCAGGGTGAGAGCTTGAGGGTCTGTCTCAAAAAAAAAAAAAAAATGAAATAGGATCTTGCTCTGTTACTAAGGCTGGAGTCAGTGGCACAATCTAGCCTCAAGCTACAGCCTCATATTCTTGGGTAAAAAGGATTCTCCTGCCTCAGTCTCCTAAGTAGCTGGGACTACAGGTGTGCACCACTTTATCCAGCCAGATAATATATTTTGGCTAATTTTTAAATTGTTTGTAAGACAGGGTCTCACTATGTTGCCAGGCTGTTCCTAAGCTCCTGGCCTCAAATGATCCTCCCACTTCAGCCCTCCTAAAAGCCCTGGGACTATAGGCATGAGCCATGGTTTGATATATTTCAAATCAGCCTCCTCCAGCCTCAGTTCAGGCTACCAGAACGCTCCACTGAAACCTCAAATCTGACCTCCTTATAATCACAGAAATACTAATTCGAAGGACAAAACAGTTTATAAACAACTTTAAACTTGTATTCGGCTGTCACACCACACAGCTGCTGTACATCTTTAATTAATCTAGTTTAGCAATCTCTGGGTTACTTTGCAGAATAGCACATTCTACACACTGTGTTGGGCAAAGTGTAGCTTCCTATCATTTTGGTGGGGACAGTCGCTTCTAGTTTAGCAATCTCTGGGTTATTTTGCAGAATAGCACATTCTACACACTGTGTTGGGCAAAGTGTAGCTTCCTATCATTTTGGTGGGGACAGTCGCTTCCAGATGAGGGTTCCTTATCGACCCATCATGGCTGGCTTGGAAAGCAACCCTGGTCTGGGTGGCTTAGTTCAGGAAGCTGGCTCCTCTCCTGGGGAACCATTAGTAACATGCAGTACTTTCCACTGTTGTGTAACCACTGCCACTGTTTAGTCGCAGAACAATTTCATTACCAAAAAAGGAAACTTCATACCCATCTAAGGGTGGGGAACCTGTGGCCTTAAGGCCATATGTGGACTTCTAGGTCCTTAAGTGAAGCCTTTTTTTTTTTTTGAGACAGAGTCTCATTTTGTCACCCTTGTTAGAGTGCCGTGGCATTATATAGCTCACAGCAGCCTCTAACTCTTAAGCAATCCTCTTGCCTCAGCCTCCTGAATAGCTGGGAATATAGGGGCCTGCCACAACGCCTGGCTATTTTTTCTGTTGCAGTTCTCATTGTTGTTCAGCAGCCCAGGGCCAGGTTGGAACCCATCTGTCTTGGTGTACGCATCTGGTGCCCTACCCACTGAACAACAGGCGCTGCCCATTAAGTGAAGCCTTTTGACTGAACCCAAATTTCACAAGACAAATCCTTTTATTAAAAGAGATGCAACAGAGAAAGATGAAGGTTTTCTTGCCACCTTTGGTGTTTAGGAAAGAGCATTCTTAAAACCAGAGGGCTGGGCTTGGCGCCTGTGGCTGAATGGGCTAAGGCGCCAGCCACGTACACCTGAGCTGGCAGGTTCGAATCCAGCCTGGGCCCGCCAAACAACAATGACGGCTGCAACCAAAAAACATGGCCAGGCGTTGTGGCAGGCGCCTGTGGTCCCAGTTACCTGGGGGGTGGAGGCAGGAGACTTGCTTGAGCCCAGGAACTGGAGGTTGCTGTGAGCTGTGATGCCATGACACTCTACCCAGGGTGACAGCTTGTGGCTCTTGTCTAAAAAAAAAAAAAAAAAAAAAAAACCAGAGGGCTGCAGCTTCCCCACCTGGGCACCCTCCCTAAACCTCTTTCAACTACTAATCTACATCCTTTCCTGTCTGTATGGTTTACCTATTCTGTATATTCTACACCAATTGAATTGTACAGATAATGAATTTTCTTAAGAGATGAAGTCTTGTTGTGTTGCCCAGCTGGAGTGCCGTGGTCCACAGGTGCAATCACAGCACACTATAGTCCAGAACTCCTGGGCTCAACCGATCCTACCACCTCAGCCTCCCAAGTAGCTGGAACTACAGGCATATGCCACTGCGCCTGGCCAGGTAATGTCTTTTGACAGCTAGGCTAACATATTTAATTTAGAGGTCCTGGCTTGGGCAGTCCCAGGCCAATCAAGGACCCCCAGCTCACTAGCCCCTTCAAAGTCTATCCCCATTTAACACCTCCCAATATATTTAACAGGTTTGGTTGGGCTGCTTCTTCAGGGACTTTCATGGGTTGAAAACCCAGTTTTCTTCTTCAGTGGGCCAATCTTGACCCACCTTGGCCTGATCCATCAAAGCCAACAGCTCCAAAACTCCGGTGAGGACATTCTGCTGTAAGGAGCGTCCTCCCTCATTATATTTAAAGCCAAGGAATTAGATGCAATTTCTGGAGGAAGAGGTACTCTGTGGAGCTCCCAGCACAAGAGTGTGGAGAAGTTCATAAAGAGACACTAAGAAAAAGTGGCCAGAGAAGTAAGAGGAAAACCCAGGACCGTGAGATGTCACAGAAGCCAAAGGCAACCAAGCTGCAAGTAGAAATGTGTCAATGGTGAGCAAATAAGGGGAGGACCAAGAAGACAATCTTCGCAAGGGCAGTTTTGGCAGTGAGATGCTTTGGCTGGAAACCAAATTGCTGTAGGTTCCAGGAGGCAATAGGAGGTGTGGGCGTGGAGATGGTCAGGATAACCAACACTCTGAACAATGTTCACTGCAAAGGACAGTAGAGAAAGTGAATTGCATCTAAAGAGGAGCACGGGCTCTAAGGAAGGTTTTTCTGGGTTTTCTGTGCGTTTTTGGGGGGACCTGGAAGACAGGAACATGTTTTACTGTTGATTGGTAGTCTCCCATGGGGAGAGATCCAAGATGCAGGACAGATGATACCCACATATTTGGTCCCTCAGAAGGCAGAGGATGGATCCGGTACAAGGATCCTCTGAAGGTGAATCTTCCCCAGCTGTGAAAGTCTGGGGGTAAGACTCCACCAGGCACACAATCTATGGAACATATCTGGAAGCACGGCATCTCAAGGAAGAGGCTGGGTGTGGTGGTGGAATGGCTGTGGAAGGCATGGGCTGGGGTTCCAGGGTGACCTCTGCCTCCTCTCCAGACTAGCCTGTCCCTGCCTCGCAAGGATTACCCTTAAGTGTCTTAGACAAGGAACTGGTGCAAAGCCAAACTGGCTCCTGTCAACATACCTCCCTCTGGGACTCCTCACAGCTGTCCTAGAGGCAGACAAAGCCTCTAGTTCAGAGTCTTCCAGTGTATAAAAGGAACAGAAATGAATGGAAAAGCAAGATTCAAGCAAAGCCAGAAAACAACATTCCTGACTCCCAAACTCTGACCCCGCCCCATTTGACAGATGTGACATCCATCAGATGGCGCCGGCTCAGAGAGGCAAACCAATCAAATGCGTGAAGGAAGTCCAAGTAAGTGCGCGTATTGTTTGGAGGAAGGACAAACAACATCTCCACTTTAGAAAATAAATAAATCTGGAGGGTTGTGAATCATAAACTACTCCATCTCTATGGCGTGTACATCCTGAGATTTGTTTGGCCTCTCAAGGATAGTTGGCTCTGTTTCCAACAAGATTACACAAAAGCCAGGCCAAGCAGGAATAGAGGGGTAATTGTCACATCTCATGAAAGTAACTTATCAGCCAGGGCACTGATGACTGGGTGCCAGAGGCCAGAGCACTCAGGAAAGGTTGGGGACATCAGTGTGCGTCGGCCTGCAGCATTGACGGAAGCATCCATCAACTCTGATCATCACCCCCGACTTAGGACCTCTTCAGGCCTCCACCTTACTCTGACATTTACAATCCCATTTAAACTGTCTTCTCCTAGCCTCTTGGTTGTGATCATGAGATTAGGACATGATCGTTAGGGGCCCAGAGGGCATAGAAAAATAGTATTAATTCTCAGGACCAGGCACAACCCTCAAAAGAAGAAAAAAATGTATGAGGCAAAATGTTTTTTCAAAGCCAGGACCTTATCTGGCCCCCTCCCTGTGATTGCCACAGATATGAGTGCCAGCACTTTTGCATGCCTCCTGGGTTGAACTGCAAGGGGTTCAGAAGTGTTGATTCCTAAACAGAACTTTCAGGGCACTATCTCATTTAATTTGCACATTTCTACGGGCCCAGCACTTGTCATTGGAATTTTGCAGATGACAGAACTAAGGCTCAAACATGTTAATGACGTGTTCATGGTCATGGGGTCATCAGGGTAGCCAGAGTTTGAACCCGGGTCAAACTTAGCTTAGTGGCTTAGCTGCCTGAAACTCAGTCCCCAAACTCAAGAAACTCACAAAAATTATACATGTGTAGCTCATTCCCTTCCCCTTTGCTTGATTGCAATTTGCAGATGCTGCGTTTTTTACAGATTGCAGGTTGTGGCAACATTTAATTGAGCAAGTCTGTTGGTGCCATTTTTCCAACACCATGTGCTCACGTTGTGTCTCTGTGTTACATCTTGGTGACTCTCACACTATTTCAAACGTTTTCGTTATTATTATATCTGTTATGGTGATCTGTGTCTAGTTACCTTTGATATAATTATTGTCATTGTTTGGGGGGGGTGACATGAACCACACCCATATAAGAGGGATAAATGTATGTGTTCCAACTGCTCCATCAATCAGCTGTTCCCCCATCTCTCTTCCTCTATTCAAGCTTCCCTATTCCCTGAGACACAAGAATATTAATAATCTTACAATGGCCTCTAAATGTTTGAGTGAAAAAGAAATAATATCTATTTTGCTTTAATCAAAAGCTAGCCATATCTAAGCTTCGTGAGGAAGGCATGTTGAAAGCCAGGACAGGCTGAAAGCTGGGCCTCTGGTGTCAAACAATTAGCCAAATTGCGAATCCAAAGAAACAACTTTTGAACGAAATTAAAAATGATATGCCAGTGAACACGTGAATGCTAAGAAAGCAAAACGGCCTTATTGCCCATATGAAGAAAGTTTTAGTGATCTGGATAGAAGATCAAACCAGCCACCACATTCCTTAAGCCAAAGCCTAATTCTGAGCAAGACCCTAACTCTTCAATCTATGAAGGCTGAGAGAGGGGGAGAAGCTGCAGAAGAAAAGTTGGAAGCTAGCAGAGGTTAGTTCATCATGATTAAGGAAAGAAGCCGTCTCTAAAACGTAAAAATGCAAAGTGAAGCAGCAAGTGCTGATGGACAAGCTTCAGCAAGTTATCCAGAAGATCTAGCTAAGATAAATGATGAGGTTAGCTACACTACTCACATTTTCCATATAGCCAAAACAGCCTTCTTTGGAAGAAGATACCACTTAGGACTTTCATAGCTTTAGAGGAGAAGTCAATGAATGCCTGGTTCAAAGCATCAAAGGACAGACTCACTCTTTTTGAAGTTGAAGCCAATGCTCACTGACCATTCTGAAATCCCGAGGTCCTTAAGAATTATGCCACATTTACCCTACCTGTGCTCTATAAATGGAAGAACAAAGCCTGGATGACAGCACATCTGTTTACAGCATGGTTTACTGAATATTTTAAACCCACTGTTTGAGACCTTCAGGGAAATAAGATTAGAGCTGTGAAGGAGAATTACGAGATGCCTGCTCACATAGCCTCTATTCTGCAGCCCATGGATCAAGGAGTTATTGGAACTTTCAGGTCTTAGTATGTAAAAAATACATTTTGTAAGGCTTAAGCTATCATAGATGATTCCTTGATTCCTCTGGTAGACCTGGGGAAAGCAAAAAGTAAATCTTCTGGAAAGAATTCAACATTCTAGCTGTCATTAAGAGCATTGGTGATTCATAGGAGATCAAAGTACCAACATCAGGCTAGGAGAAGTGGCTAGTGCCTGCAATCCCAGAATTTTGGGAGACCAAGGTAAGAAGATCATTTGCAGCCAGGAGGTCAACACCAGCCTGGGCAACATAATTAGCAAGGCATGGTGGCACACGCTGATAGTTGTAGCTACTTTGGGAGGCTGAGGCAGGAGGATTGCTTGAGCCCAGGAATCTGAGGCTGCAGTGAGGTATGATTGCACCCATATATCCTAGCCTGGGCAACAGAGAAAGATCCTGTTTGTAAAAAGTAAAAAAAAATCAATATTAACAGGAGTTTGGAAGAAGTGATTCCAACACTCATAGATGACTTTGAGGAATCCAAGACTTTAATAGAGATGTGGGTGAAGTAGCAAAAGAACAAGAATTAGAAGTGGAGGAGCTGGCGCAGAGTCTCACACCTATCACTCTGGATGGCCAAAGTGGGAGGATCGCTTGAGATCAGGAGTTCAAGATAAGCCTGAGCAAGAGTGATACCTTATCTCCACAGAAAGTAGAAAAATTACTCAGGTGTGGTGGTGCGCACCTGTAGTCCCAGCTACTCGGGAGGGTGAGAAAGGAAGGTTTCTTGAGCCAGGAGTTTGAGGTTGCTGTGAGCTATGATGATGCCATGGGCTCAAAAAAAAAAAACTTGAATGGATGAGGAAATGCTTCTTCTGGATAAGCGAAGAAGTGGTTTCTTTCTTTTCTTTTTTGAAACAGAATGTCACTATGTCACCCTGGGTAGAGTGCCGTGCCATCACAGCTCACAGCAACTTCAAACTCTTGTGCTTAAGCAATTCTCTTGCCTTGGCCTCTCAAGTAGCTGGGACTACAGACGCCCAGCTATTTTTTGTTACAGTTGTCATTGTTGTTTAGCAGGCCTGGGCTGGGTTCAAACCCAACAACTTCGGTGTATGTGGCTGACGCCATAACCACTGTGCTACGGGCACCAAGCCAAAGAAGAAGTGGTTTCTTGAGATAGAATCTACATCTGGTGACCATGCTGGGAATGTTGTTGTAAAGACAACAAGGTATTTAGACCATTACGTAAATTTAGTTGGCAAAGCAGCAGCAGGATTTGCTAAGATTGACTCCAATTTCGAAAGAAGTTCTTCTGTGGGTAAGCTGCTATCAAATAGCATCACATCTTTCAGAGAAATCTTTCATGACAGGAAGAGTCCATGGATGCGGCAAACCTCACCATCTTATTTTCAGAAATCGCCACACCACCTCAACCTTCAACAACCACCACCCTCATCTGTCAGTAGCCATCAACATTGAGGCAAGACCCTCCACCAGCAAAAAGATCACTCAATGAAAGCTCAGATGATTATTATTATTTTTAGCAGTAAAATATTTTTAATTAAAGTATATACATTTTTTAGACATAATGTTACAGTATATAGACAACACTATAGTGTAAACATAATTTTCATATTCACTGGAAATCCAAAAAATGTGTGTGGCTTGCCTTCTTGTAGTGGTGTGGCCTTGAGCCTGCAATATCTCAGAGGTATGCCTGTACACAAATGACCAGGAGGCGAATGTATGCAACAGAATCCAGTGGGGATTTGGAGGATGGAGAAATCACATCAAAACTTTCTAATTTGGGAGAAATGGTCCAACTGGCTGTCTGAGGAAAACCAGTCAGGATATTTGAAAGTAAGGTTGTACCAAAAACTCTTGTGGGGTGGACCTACAAGTTCAAAAAGCAAGGCGACACTTCTAGGGGCAGAGAGGAGGGAGGGCATTTAAGTGAGGCCCTTATGATAGGATTTGGACATGTGGAGATGGAGGAGACCTAAGGGCGTAATTTCGAAAACAGGATGAGTAAAACAAAAGCCATGATTATCAAACAGGAAGTTTTTACCAGGAAGGCCTATGAGATAAAGCAGGATGGGAATCAATTTGCAACACAAATCTGAATGTGCCAGAAAGAACACATTGCTTTATTCACTTTACATAAAATTATGTAAAAAATTCCACAAAGCTAATGGGAAACTTAATTTCAGAGGTGGAGAAGTTGCGCTACTCTCTTCCCCACCTCCAATTCCCAGGCCAGAGCTAGTGGCCAGGACTGGTTATGTGAAGCAAAACCTTCAGGTGACATCTCTGGTCCTTGGTGTGCCTCAGGGGGTCAGCAAACTTTTCCTATAAAAGACCAGATAGTAAATATTTTAGGCTTTGCAGACCAGGCATCTCTCTGTCACAAACCACTCCACTCAGCCATTGTTGCTTGAAATCAGCCATAGAATGAATTTGTTTTTGTTTGTTTTTGTTTTTTGGTTTGTTTGTTTGTTTTAGATAGAGTCTCAAGCTATCGCCCTGGGCAGAGTGCCCTGGTGTCATAGCTCACAGCAACCTCAAACTCTTGGGCTTAAGTGATTATTTTGCCTCAGCCTCCCAAGTAGCTGGGACTACAGGCGCCCACCACAACGCCCAGCCGTTTTTTTGGTTATAGTTGTCATTGTTGTTTGGGGGGCCCGACGTGGATTTGAACCCACCAGCTCTGATGTATGCGGCTGGCGCCTTAGCTGCTTGAGCTACAGGCGCCGAGCCATACAGAATGAATTTGATTGTGTTCCAAGAAGACTTTATTTTTGAGCAGTAACTAATTGCATATGTCATAAAATATTATTATTATTTTTCAGACTTTTAAAAATGGAACCATTCTTAGCTCATAGGTCATACAAAAACAGACCTGACCCGGGGCCAACCCTTCATCTATGTGATGTTCACCAAGACTCCCGTAGGCAAAGCTCACATAGATTCTTGAAGGAGGATGTTCCTGTTGGCTCGGGAAAAGCTTTTCCAGAGACTTTACATCTTTTACATTTACCTGGATGGAGTTGAAATATATTCTTCTTAGTAAAGTATCGCAAGAATGGAAAAATAGATATCGAATGTACGCCATAGTAATATGAAATCAATATATAAATATTGTTCATAAGAATAATAAAACACTAATATAGTCCAGTTTGGGGTAGAGGGAAGCAGGAGGGGGACAAGGAAGGAGGTATGGCAGAAGGAGGAGGGCACGAGGCAAGATCTCACCCAATGTGCACACTGTGAGGGGGTGTGACACGCCCCCTGGGGGAGGGGCTCTTCTACAGATGGAACTTTACCCTGGAAGTGAGAACAATGCAACCTAAAAATTGTACCCTCATAAATTACACCCTTAAAAGAAAAGATGTCATTTCAAAAGGGTAAAAACTTTCCTTTAGAAGAACAATCACTTTTGGGGGTCTAAAATATTATGGTAACTATAGTTCACAATACTACATTGTTTACATGAAAAACTAAAAAAGTTAAATGTCCTAAGTTAAATATTCTAAACTCAGTCCCCTGATACAGAAACTGTGGGTTATGAAAGATGTGTTAATTGTACTCAGCCCTACTATGAAGCTAATTTAAAAGTTTCATATGAAGGCTATAACCCAACTATAGCACAAGAATATGGAAAGGGTGGAGAAGGGGGAGGCTGGGGTGGAGGGAGGGTAATTGGTGGGACCACACCTACTGTGCATCTTAGAAGGGTACAGGCGAAACTTACTAAATGCAGAATACAAATGTCTTCATACAATAACTAAGAAAATGCCATGAAGGCTATGTTAAACAGTTTGACAAAAACATTTCAGATTGTATATGAAACCAGCACATTGTACCCCTTGATTGTACTAATGTATGCAGTTATGATTTAATTTAAAAAAAAAGAAAAAATGAAAGATGTGTTAATTAACTTGACTGCTGTAATTAGCTGCAATGTGCATGAATATCAAATCATCATATTGCATACCTTGAATAAATACAATTTTCATTTCTCTTTTTTATACAATTTTCATTTCTTACAATTAAAAAAAAGAAAGAAAGAAAAACTTTTTCAGAGCTGAGAGCCTCCACACCCAAAGTCCAAGAAGACA